>JALLPC010000076.1:0-18377 GCA_036940045.1 Stephanocyclus meneghinianus | reverse complement strand
CCCCATATTGTAACTGGGGGCATTTTTTGGAACTACGTCTCCATTCGGAGATCGCGCTACCCAGTCTTGAGGCTGGACGCTTCAGTATCAAACTGGGACAGTTACAATACAGGCCCCGACATATGCATTATATGGTGCACTTCTTTATCATACACAGCCCCGTACATTTATGTAAAAATGTAAAATGGAGTAGAGACATCTAGCATTTTGTCATAATTATATATATAAATCTAAAATTTAGAAAGTGCCCAAATTATGTTTGTTTTTGTGCTCTATGCTAGCCTGTGCTCATGAGACTAACAGCTGCTGCAAGCTTTTTTGCCACACTTGTTGGGCAAGTAAAGTTCTCTGTAACCATTGTACTTTATTTTTCATATGAGAAAAGGTGCAGTAGTCTCCAAAGCATTTTTCTGTGCAGGCTTTAATATAAGGCCATATAACCTAATTTCAAGATCACCTAAAATGGCGCGAACCTCAGACAGATGAAAGATACCCCTCACGATCAAGGTACTGGTTTTTGGGTTGTGCACATCAATCTAATTGTAATTATTAGACAGATTTATTGTGCTAGTTCCACTCTTGTTATCCATCGAAGAAGAATAGATACCATTCCTAAATTGCTGTTTGGCTGATCTATCAAGCTTTTCTCACTATACGGTACCGTACAATACAACTGCACAACACACTCACAACAGCACACACACCTCAATGTAAGGGTTGTGGTGAAAAAAAACGTCAGTGTGCAATAATTCTAAATTCCAATTTTGATATTGGATGGTCTGTTTGGTTGGGTATCCATTTGGTACCAAAACAGATGATCAGGAAATTTGATTTTATGGACTTATTTGTTCTTATGTCCAAAAACTTCAGCCAACATGTTGGCGGTATCTTCCTGACATGATGTGCTGGGTCATTTGGCAAGGTTTGACTGACAGAATTCAAGACATGTTAGCCCAACATTCTTGACATTTTCCTGACTTGTTGGCATGTTGGCTGGTAACATGGGAACTCCAGAAATCATTACTATTAATGCAAATCTCATCTTAAATAATGTACCAGTCAAAAACTATTTGAAGTAAAATGCCTATAATGAAGCACAAAATATTATTTGTACTATTGCTATGTAAGTTTGTCCAGATTCTATATGATTTAGCAGATTCAGAAAATGTGAGCTATCATTTGATTGTGCCAAAAATATTAAATTGTACTTCTAACAAATTAATAATGATGAGTAGCCAAAATGCCCCATAATGTATGTACTAGTAAAATAACAGCATCAAGCTTATGCCACAAAACCAATCTTTAACCAAAATCTGCATTACCACAATAACATAGCCAATTGCACTCTCACAATGAGCTGATTCATTCTCCAAGTAGGACATGTTGATAACATTTGAAAGCTGCAAACTAAGCTGTATTAAACAAGGTTTTCTCCAATCTTGTCATGGTCAAAAAGGGTCTCAATAATGGCAAAAAAGCTAGAAAAGAACAATAACATTTACCTACATGCAGTTGAATTGTTACAGGCTACTAGAGTTGTGATAATCTAAATTGCTCTGCAGCAAAGATATTTAAGGGTATTGAAACCATAGGGCAAACTAAATGAAATTGAACTTGAATTTCAGTTTCTTCTTCTAAAACAGAGGGGTGTAGTCTAACACCACCTGACATTGAGAACTCACCTTCAACTGAGAACCTTCATGGTGATGAGAACACATCACATGAATAGATAGCAGACAATTCACCCAAAGCTGGATCTAGTGGTGGTGGTCACTAAAAAGGGACTGCAAAAGCCCAGAAGAAGGTAGACACTGCCAGAGAATTGATCTATACAGAATCAATTGCCAAAACCTATGCAAGTCAATTTTTATCTGCCAAATATAATGGAGGAAGAGTCAAGCACCGGTATCTGAAGCAACTAACCAAAAAAAGAAAGAGTTCATTGTCAGGCAAAGAATTTTAACTTGCACAATTCATGCTTGTATTTACAGTGGTTTCATATTGAGTTAACATGGTGGATCAAAATCTCAGTTAGAAGGAATGGAGGGAGCACTCATACAAACATGCATTCAGATGGGCGAATTGTGACAACCCTTGAATTGCACTGAAGCCATTCATCTGATGAACAACTAAATTAAGCAAATCCACATTGAAAAAAGATTTGTGAAATTCCAGAAATGATGAAAACTTGGTGGGGATGACTTCAAACATGGAATGGTAACCAAGGCTTGGTTGAGACTGTTCCTGAGGCAACACACACATGAAATCATGACTGAGCGAGTTGAAAAACTTGCTTTGAACAGAAGTGGACAACCTTACGAAATATCAAACAAATTTATAAAGTGATCTACAATGATATGGTAGATGTTGGCATGGGTATTGCACTATAGACTCCCATGTTTGCAAATTTTGTTGACAATCTTGTAGATGAGACAGAAACATTTGGAATGAAGCAGTAAATCAAAATCACAAATCCCAGCTAGATTATTTTTGCTGATGAGATTGGGTTTTCTACTGCAAAAAAGAAGGATGGTGGGGTTGGAGGTCAGCTGCACATTGTGCAAAGTGGAAAAGTCCCTGAGACAATTACATCTACAACAGACCACAAATTTACCTTTTCCATTCACTTATGTATTGGTAGAGGAAGTATGTTTCAAAGTGATTTTTCAGGGCAATCAAAGTGAGGTTTCTGTCAGATGGAGAAGTGGTGTTGATCTTAGTGGCACTCCAATTGTGACTGTGGATGGAAAGGAAATATACATTGAATTAAATTTTGGAGAAGGAAATACCCAGGAGGGCCAACATGCATGTACAATGGCTAAAATGCATATTACCTCACCTTTATTGGTGAGAGTAGTGGGATGACAGGTGACATTTTGGTTGATATTCTTACCTACTTTGACCAAAAAGATCTGTTCCATGTCCCAGGAGAACCCATCCCAGTTTATTTTCGACTGGCACCAGAGGCTGGATCCAAAGTTTGTTGAGTACATCAATGATGCCTTTCATTGCTAGAAAGCTTGCCTGGGTGTTACAATACCACAACATTGTGACAGGTTTGAAATGCATCAGAAAAAAATGGAACCATGAGGTTAGATTGGTACATAGAAAAATCAAAGCTCTTAGTTTGGAAATATGAGCAGAACTTACCCCTGCAATCCGCCCTTCATGTCTCTGCTCAACATTTTTACAAGGGATACGGCAACATTACAAACAACATAAAGGTGTTGCTGTCTGCGGGCTGTAACCACCCAATTTTAAACTCCTTGTGCACTGACCTCTTGTGACTGAAACTATCACTCAAGAGAAAGAAATCATGTTGAAGATGGGTTTGCAACTACTGTGCTAGACTAAACCCTATGCTAAATAAGCAGACAAAGAGGGACGAAAAAAAAAGCAGCTGAAAAGAGGAAGTCCAGTAGCATTTCAATTTTTGAGCAAATTCAAAAGTCTCAGTGACTTACCTCAATGGTCAGGATTAAAAATGCAATCCACAGTCTCAGCAATCCAAGGTTCCTTGATCCTTTCCATCAACTTTAACAGCAGACAGCCAAAAAAGAACAGGTCAAAGTATCCAAGCGGAAGGCAAAGTCCAACAAGTTAGTGAGTACAAACAATTTGTTGTGAGAGAAATATGGTCACAAGAAGACTCACATGTCTCAACCATGTGAAAAAAACAAGTGTGAAGCTTATCTTCAATACAAGGGGCAGAGGAAGGACTAAATAATGTCTATGTATCTGGATGTGCAGAGACTGTGGTGTGTGGAGTGGATGCCATGTCCCTCTCCTACTTCATCCCCATATCATAGTGATTATCAAGACATCATTCTTGACATTGATGAAGGGGAGAGTGATGCAATGCAGGGATCATTTGGGATGGAGAAATGCAAGTATCCTAAGTTCTTTTGTAGAGAGATGAGACTGGGGATGGTTATGAATGGGGTGCTGTTGCAGAAATGCAAAAATGCAGGAGATGACTTAAAAATATTACATTAAAACCATACATTATGATATACATCCTGCAAGAATTAATCAAACTTGCAATTACTTACTTCCAGCCCACTGTTGCCCCAATAGTGAGGGCAAGGATATATCTAAGACCATCCACCAAAGTGATCCCCCCTGCCTACATACATGAATGCATGGAAGCACATGCTAAGCCACAAATATAGATATGTTATCACATCACAATTGCTTAACTCTTAAAGAGCTGTGCCGGCAATGCCACCATTTTAACCCTGCCAAACTCCAAACCATACAACAAAGTCCCCCCCACTGGCCACAAACACAAACCCCTGCAAGCAAAGACACATTATTCATCAACTTGCAATCATGCTGGCACCACCTTGACTGCCTTCCCATCAACCAGTGAAATGCATTTGCTTACCTCTCTAGTGATTGCACTAGTTGTGCTGTGCAATTATGCTGGTGCCAAAGCTGCTTAAAGATGGCCAAAGCACACAGGAAGAGAAAGACACCCTCGCATATGAAAGGATTGTGATGGGTGGGCACAGCAGATTTCATTACGGTATGGTAGTGTCTCATAGCTGTGCCTGCTGACCTTTATAACTCTTTTTAGGTTCTGAAAAACATACTGTAGTCTACGGGAAACTATAATGAAGCATAAATTCAATAAAGGATTTTAGACCATCTACAATGACAATGGCTTCTGGAGGACTTGAGACTCTGGCAAGCCAGACTTATGCTCCTTAGAGTGTCTCTGAGCGATCTTCTTTTCATATGTTCAATGAGTGCATGTGAGGAAATGTAACTAAGGGGTAATGTTAGGTTTCAGCTAACATTTTTGAACTTTATAATAGATTTTGGCTTGGAGGCAGTGAAGAAGTTGTATAAATTGGGAAAAATAATTGCTGAGTTGTGTAATTCTGGCAACATAGGCACTTTGTCTAATAAATTAATCAGTACCATACTTCAAAGTTTTCATTGTCAATTTCATTCTAACAAAAACCACTTCCCAATACTTAAGTTTGGTGTCATTCTTATTTTGGTGAAGCCATATCGTCATGACATAGGCCAAGCATCTGCTTACACTTGTAAGCTCTAGGAGTTTCCAACTGGTACCTCCCAAAGGTCTCCTTCACTTTGCTATAAGCAGAGGAAGTGGAAAAATCACAAGATTATTGTTTCTGAGAAACAATATTCAAAAAGAGGTTTTCTTCTCAGATTACTTCTGAGAAACATTCCATACCTGTCAAAGGGAGTTTCTCACAAAGAAATACCCAACTGATGCTTTTGTCTCAAAAACCTTCTCAAGGAGAAACATCTCCTTGGAGTTAAAGAATATAGCAGTTATCAAACTGCTCTCAAACTACCACCAACCTCCTGATGATTCCAGGGTGTTACACATTCATGGTTTTGCTAGGAAATATGGGTCATTCATGTCCAGTCGGTAAAATTTTATTTAAACTCATAATTTCTATCCAAAAACATAACCAACTCCTTCACCTAGCAACTTGTACTTAAAATTTTTTAACTACGAAATGGCTTTATGACAAGTCATGGAATGTTGAAGATTATCCTACGAACATTACAATCAAATGTTTAGGATTTTCCCATGCTTTACATATTTGAGCACATATCCATCGGGCCTTTATTTTTCTGACCAGACTGAACACCACTCAGTGAGTACGACTACCTCTGAATGCGCTTTTGTTCATGTAAATGCCTTTGAGCAATTATGGAGTGCTCATGAAAAATGGTGAGTTTTCAGTATATTGTTCATTTTGTCCCCCCTCCCTCTCTCCAGTTTGTAACATGTTTACTTTTCTCCTAAATGTCCACTCTCCACTAAATAACCCTCAGCCCTTGGCTTCTAGACACTTTGCAATGTCATTCACCCACTCTATCAACTGAGAATATTAATAAGCAGGCAGCAACAGTGAGGTGTGGTTTATTGTTTGTATTCCCCTCCCCACTGTCCATTTCAATAACCTTTATGTCTCCCTTAAAATGTCAGATTGCCACCAAGGAACCCCAGCCCCTCTCCCTGCAGACACTTTGAAATGTCACTCCCTCTCTGCCCTGTCCGTGATTACATACAAGGAGGAAGTAATGGTGAGTTTTGGTTTATTGTTGTTTGTATTCCCCCCTTCTCCTGCCCATTTGTCACTCATTTTGTTGTTCTCTTAAATTGTCAATTCATCACAGAAGCACCCTTTCTGCTTGGCCTCCAGACACTTTGCAATGCCATTTGCTCCCTCCCCCAACCACTAGACAGAGAAGCAGGAAGCAAAAGTGAGTTTTGGTTTATTGTCGTTTATATTCCCCTCCCTCCAGTCAGTTTCTTAACACATTTTATTTTTCAGTTAAAATGTCAGTGTGCTACCAAACCACCCTCACCCCTTGGCCTTCAGACACTTCACAATGCTGTTCACTCCATTAATTGGCTGCAAACAAATCAAGCAGAGAGCAAATGGTGAGTTTCAGATTATTCATGCCCCCTATCCTCATGTTATTTCTGAATGCATCTTATTTTTCTCTTAAAATGTTGCAACTTATCACTGAACTCAGACCGCTCAGCTGCCAGACACTTCACAATTCCATTCCTCCCTCTCTCATCCATAAAGATATAGAAGAATGAATAACAGAGAGTTTATTTTATTATTAATTTTATTCTTCTCCCCCCATGTCCATTTCTCAACACATTTAATTTTGACTGTCATCTTAACGTGACAACAGTTTTCACCTTTCAGCCCTTGACACTTTGCAATGCAATTCATGCCCTCCCCATCCACAAGTCATCACAGCGACAGCCTCCTCCTATCAAATCTAGCCCATTTTGTAATGCCATTCCTTCCCTTAGTCAGCTACAAATAAATACAAGTAGAAAGCAATGGTGATGAGCAGCAAAGCCTTATTGTGGTGTTGGATTCTGCTTCTGTCAGATGATGTCACATCTATTACAATCAGCCATGGTATATTTCATTGGCACGTTGATAATGATATTGTTGTTAGCATGTTTGCTTGTCTGATGAGCATTATAACAGAGTCAGCAGCCAACATGGTGGCAGGAGTGCCAAAGTCTGCTATCTTTTTCATTGAGGATGAGTACACTTGAGGCATGACATCCAAAGAGTTTTGGGCAGATAATTCATTGGATGCTAGTTAGATAGTTTTACCTAGCACTACTAATCAGCAAGAGTAACAAGCATAAAGGAAACTTAATTTTATTCAAATTGTCCAAAGCTACATTACAGGTAGTACAGTACAACTGTTGAGATTACTTGTAAGTGTGATATATTCATGTTTTGAAAGTAAATGGAATAATTGTACAAATCTGGGTTCAAAAGTTCTTGCTTTGCTACAGGTTCAAAAGTCCAAGACCCCAAACACAATAGCAGTCTGTACTTGTTGCATGCTTTCCATATAGGTTGATCTTGGAGTGACCACAGCAGTCTTTGCAGGTTACAGGTTGTAATTGCAGTCATGTTTGCAAGTGTGACCGTGTGTGTTTTTTGTATAGAACTTGCTTGATGAAGACATTATACTACTTTTGTGCCACCCCAAGCTTTCTCATTCCCTCCTGGATCTCAGCCTTGCAAAAACCTACAGTGACATAAATGAGTTGAAAAATGGACAAGGGGAGGGGGGAATAATCAATTATAATCAAAAACTCACTGTTTGCTCATTGCTTGTATTTATTAGCAGCTGACCAAGGGATGGAGTGTGGTTGCAAGGTGTCTGGAGACCAAGTAATGAGGATTCATTTGTGGCAAGGTGAAGTTTTAGGTAAAAAATAAATGTGTAGTGAAATGAACATAAGGGGGTACAACAACAACATCCCAAAGCACACCTTTGGTTCCTGCTTCTAAGTATTCATGGCTGGTTTAGGGAGCAAATGGCATTGAAAAGTGTCAGGAGGCCAAGGGATCAGGGTTCCTTTGTGGTGAGTTGATATTTTAATTGAAAAACTGTGTTAAGATATTGACGGACAAGTGGTCAATAACAATAGCAATGAATCAAAGTTCACAATTGCTGCCTGCTTCTACAGATTTCCAGCCAGTACATGTAGGAATGGCATTGCAAATAGTGTCTGGGGGCCAAGGGGTGAGGGTTCTTTGGTGATGGGTTGACATTTTAAGTGAAAAATAAACGTGTTGAGAAATGGAGGTGGGGGGACAAACTCAACAATAAACCAAAACTCACCATTTGCTTGCTGCTTGTATTTATTTGCAGCTTACTGAGAGAAGGAATAGCATTGCAAAGTGTCTGGAGTCCAGTGTGTCAGGGGGTGATTTGACAGTTTAATTGAAAAATGAAATGTATTCAGAAAGGGAAGGGGTGGGATATAATCAACAATAATAATTCCACACCATTGCCAGTTGCTTGTATTCATCAATCAACATGGACATTCCAAAATTCCTGCCTATGCATCTTTCCCATAAGAAAACACTGAAAATGAAAGGAAATGAGATGTCAAAAGTGATGATCATTCCACAATTGATCAGCCTAAAATGAAGAGCAATCCCATAAATACACAAACAAAGGGAATATATTTTGTAAATTACTTTGAAATGGATTTGTATCTTTTCACTCACTGTGTGCCCTCTTGATTGTTCAATTCTTCTTCATTCTTAATGTCTTCAAAATGTGTAGCTGTTTCTTTGGTACAGATATGCATTTATGGTCAATGATCCAATCTGAGTCACAAGAGAAAGATCCCATTTGCTTGTTTGCTGGGTCCAAGAACAATCAAGAAGCATGAAAGAAATGAGAATAGAACAAACTAGTGTCCCCAATTCCCTTTTCAAATCTCATTCTACAAGGGTTAAAGATAATCTCAAGCAGCTTGAATCCTTTAAATGAAAGTACGGTCACACTAATGTGACTGCAACTGACAATCATGTGCTTGGTACATGTGTTAAAAACATCAAGTACAAGAAGGGAGGCATTCATGATGATATTGTCAAATCACTTAATTGCATGTAATTTGTATGGGTTTTGATCAGGATGTTCAGTGGGATAAGATGTTTAGTCTTTTGGAAGAATGCAAAGAAAAATGGGCAATGACAATCAAAATGGCTTGGCTGATGGACCTTAACAGAAATATCAAATCATACCAACAGCAAGCCTCATGAAGACAGATGTGCCAGTTGAAAGCTATTGCTTTCATCAGGAATGTGAGGAGGGTGCAGGCTGCTCAAACAAAATCCAGGATGCAATTGACTAACTCTGGTGCCCACTTGGAAGTGCACTGGTATGTTTGTGTGACATCATTTAGGCCGTCGAAACTGTGAATTATAGTTCTTGTCAAAACTCAAATCTTTATTGGTGATATCTAGACTGTTATTTTATTTCTTATAAGTATTGAAATCAGAGCAAAATTGAATAAAAAGCGGCAATATAAAATTGTGGTAGATCAGGGGAGGCAAACTCAGTACAAGAAATTTTTTTGTCCCCAATAAGACTTATCTTCAAGGACTTAAAGATATTAGAATGTATACTGGGTTTGAAAGAAAAATGACCAGATGTTGTCTTTTTCTTTTGTAACAACCAAATCTTGGTCAGTTAGGGAATATTACTCATCAGGGAGAGCTCATTTAATATTTCAGCTTGTGAAATTATTCTAAGACATGTTTTGGTCTTCAAAAATAACTTAATTATGTCCAAAAAGGTGTTATTAGAGTTTGGCCAGGGTAAGAGCATCAAAGCACTGTCATTCATTACCAAACTGACTTGGACAGTTTTGCTAGCATTTGATAACAATTGATAGTGATTCATAGGCAACTTGACCCTACTTTTCTAATGATCCCAGACATGGTTTGGCTATCAAAAGTTCCTAAAGGGAGTTATTAAGATTATTTGATAGTTTCGTAATTATATTTACACCTCAAGTCATCTTGTTGGTGCAAAGCAGTGAAAAGTGTGCAACAGCCAAAGAATTTTAACAATCAGGATTTTACTGAAATTTTCTATGTTTTTACCATATAAAATGTCTGTATCTTTGCAAATTATGGAAGATGAATGCATTGTTGATAATGAGTCTGTCACTACATTATTGCATCTGCACCTTGAACATTAGACAATTAATTGAATGATGTACATGATGTTTGTGTTGTTTGTCTTTTCCTATTTCTGCAACCACCAATGGGCAGGAGTGTCTAGCTGTTCCTCCTCAACAAAACATATGTTTTTGATGCTGATTGTCGTAGGTCAACAATTTTGAGTACTCTTACCATCCAAATATGTTGATTGTTGACCAGGTGGTGTGAACTTGGACTGGTTCTACATGGATACCATGTAGATTGAAAATTCTCAAACCCTGTGTAGACTGTAGATTTGGAATTAATTCATCGTTTAAGCATTAAACTCACACTTGCGACAAAAATGATACAATTTTCCTTGAACTAAGTATTTCTAATGGTGACTCAATGTTAATCATGAGGGATTATTTAAAATTATTTTAAAGATAATGAACAATTGTACTGGACAGTACACAATTAATTGAAGAAAAACAAAAAACTGGCACATTCACTACCACTTTGTTGTTTTGTGCGGAGTCATTCTGCACTAACAGTTTTGTTGTGTGGTGTTCCCATTGACAATTGAGTGTTGTGTGAGCTTCCCAAAATAAAAGTAGGACATAAGTTGATGTTAAACATTAAAAATCAATGGCCATGGCCATTTTTTGATGAAAACATAAAATGCATCAATAATCCCACTTTTGTCCTTGTATATTGGCACTGTGTGACTTTTCCATATGAAGATGGAGGAAGGATAGCAGGTCAGAATTGGGCAAAGGCGAAAACATACAATCAATTAAGTTTGCCAAGGTTTCATGGCCTTGATGAGTTGTCTATAAGTGAATTACAGTGTGAACACAAAAAAGGTTGGTTCTCATCATTTTTGCACTTCTCTTTTGTGCTGTGATACTTTGCATTTGTTGCAAGGAGGGTATGCAAAGCAAAGGCTCCATGGATGGGCCATAGGTTTAGTAAGATGGCAATTAATAAATTAGAAAACATAATTTTTACACTGGTCTTGCCTAACTTTTGCAATTATAACTTTGTCACATCATCTACATTGAATGTAGAGATGCCAGATTGCTTCATCTTTGGTAGTTGTTGAGAATGGGGCAATTGAGTTAGCAGGCATGTTTTTTATTCTGGTGATATTGCTTCAGCAAGCATGGAGCATAGAAGTGAGCCACAGCAATGACACAAATAGGATACTCCTCATTCTTATGGCAATGGAGAACAAGTGAGTGAAGGTGTGGTGGTTGGTATGGGTTTGTTGGGTTGGAAATGAAGTGTTTTGTGTTGTATTCTACCGATGCTCATTGTTGGACATTATTTATGATGTCTGAGGAATATGAAAATGATTATTCCCTCAATTGGGGGCAACTTTAACACACATGTGCAAATTCAGTGGCATTCTAAAACCACCCCATGGTGCCACTGCATGGCAGGATCAGTATAAATGAGTGTTTGGGGCAACATTTGTATTCCAAATGGTCAAAATTGAGTGGATTGATTAATTGAAAGTCAGGTTGTCTGAGCATTTAAGATTGGTATCTGGCATAAGGTCATACCAAAATAAAAATAGGAGTCTGCATGATTTATACCTTTTTGACATAAAGAAGTTCCTCTAGATAAGAATTTGAGTGATGCCTCCTATCTGGAGAATGAGACATTAACCTACCTCATGTATTGCACCTTTGGAATACTCCTCCCCCTTCTCATTGACAATATTGGAGGATGCAACAAACTTCAACAAAGACTCTTCTCTCTGTTGACCCATCATTACTTCTGCCACCTCCATGCTCACCTTTTTGTGCTGATTCTCTCTCAGTACCAAATGATTAATCATGATCCCCTTCTGCACCAGACCAGCATCTCATTGGAAGGCTGAGAGGAATTAATGATGGGGATGATAGGTGACTGTTCTTTGTGGTGAAATAACATTGAATCAAAAATATACAAGTATGTTGAGAAATAAACAAGGTGAGGGGAATTGATCAACAATAACCCAAAACAAACCTTTGCCAATTGCAGCCATTTATTTGCATCTGGGAAAGGGTGGGAATGGCATGCAGAGTGTATGGGGGATATGTCTGGCAGCTCTTGCAGTGGCAAGTTAACATTTCAATCAAAACATAAAAGTATGTTGAAAAATTTACAAGGTGATGAGAATAAATCAACAATAAACCAAATTGCACCGTTGCTGCCTGTCTTTATGTATTTGCAGCTGGGTGATTGCAAAGTGTTGGGGGACCAAGGGATGTGTGTTGTTGTAATGGCAAGTTCACTTATTAATTGAAAATTAAATTACATTGAGAAATGAACAGTTTGGGGAGAATAAAAACAGCAAATAAATGCACTGTAGCCACCTGTCTTTATGTATTCACAACCTGAGGGTGAGAATGGCATGTAAAGTGTCTGTGGGACAGAGGGTGGCCATTTTGGGGTACGAAACATTTTCATTAAAATATAAAATCTGTTGAACAGGGGTAGAGGAACAAATCAACAAGAAACATAAACATACTGTTGCCCCTTGTTTGTATGTATTTGTTGCCAAGGTAGGGGAGTGGCAGCAATGAAAAATGTCTGGGAGCTGGGGGTGAGTATTGTTGCAGTAGAAAGTTTCACTACAAGCTTGGGAAGCTCAGTTTGGCCAGATCAGGGTGATTGTGCACTTTCATGCATGCAAACAAGAATTACTTTTTTGTTCCCACTCTGCAATCACTTCTCAATTCAATAAACAATTGTAAGTAGTAATATTACAAAACAAATAGAGGGGCTTTCAATCCCTATACTGACAAAGAGAGTATGATTGCAGGTAAAATCATTGACACTCAGTAAGCCAATATCATATTTGTGGAGTAAACCATTGATGGGATGCTGTTGAAGTTCATCTCAGAGATGCCTGAAGCGCTAAAGGTCATGACACTTTCAATTTTGCCCAGACCACTTGTTATGTTGTCAGGATGCTGGGAGAATGCTGCTTGCATCTCTGTAAGATGCGTAGGGCTTGGGTATCACTGGCTTACTTGCACCAACAGCAGCTTGATCCCAATGCATTTATTGATGAGAGGCAGGAGGGGAAACTAAAACAATAGATGTTTCTGATGTTACAGATTGAAACTAGGGATGATAGCCTGATGACAGCAGGATGATAGCTTCAGCTCTAAAGTTTGCCTTGTCACTTATAGGTACTATACAAATGTGGCTAGACCCAGACATAGTAGAATGAGCAGAATGATAATACCAAAATGTTCACGATCCAAGCATTGCCTGTCATGATCATGCTGAGCTACTAGTCTGATTTGCATATCACATCACATGCTGCATATGAAATTTAATATGAGATTCACATCACCCTATTCATATAAGAAAGTGCTCTTTAACTCAGATTAGAAGTACCACAAATGTCAAAATTTACATTTTAATTGTACTTATAATCCATCCAAAGCCAGCAATGTTAACACAGAAAAATTATTGGTATCCTAACAACTGCCCCAATTTACTTATTTGTAAGAATTGTATCCTCTTCCTGCCAATTCTCACCCTCACTCTGGGACAGATAGCATTGAAAAGTCACCATTCTAGACTCACCACCCATTTTCTTATCATCCAAGAAAAGTGGGAGGATTAGATGTTAGAGGGAGAGGGGATTGTTGATAGCTCAGCAAAAGAGCCATCATGGAAATTAGTTGTGGAGTGGCTCCTTGTTGCTTACGTGAGTACTCCTGGTCAGCCAGCAAGGAATGCATGGATGAAAACAGGGTTTTGATGGTTTCAAAACTAAGAATTAATACACAGTTAATTAATGGAATAATTAGTAGAAGTAATGATAATGTTAACTGAAATATTATTCTAATTTTAATAATCAATTATTATTATGTGCTATTCTTGTGCATGCATAACCATGATCATGGTGGTAATGGCACCACATCAAAAATGGTTCAATCCAACATAAGCCCATTTTCCCCAGTGACATATTCATGTGCAACAAAACAAAACATTATCCAGGTCAAGGTAAGATTCAACACCAACGAGTTGCCACACCTAAATGGATGAAACTCACACCATGGTCAATTATTGTAGTGCAAAATGTTGACTGAAATAATACAAACCGTTTTAATTATATATTTTTATTATAGAAGAATTGTGGAGGTCATCCCTCTACAAACATTATAACCCATTTAGGTGTTTAGAACAACTTATCACACATTTTCTAAATTACTAGCAGCTGCTGCGAGATTTTTTCCAGCACGTTTGTTTTTTATTGGCACATACCAAAAACATAAAATAACAAATCATAGTTATATCCAAACATATCAAATTTGTTTGTGTTACCTTTACTTCACCGAAAAACACAAATCACAACAAATCTCACATAAAAAAAATCATTTTACACCATGCCAAAAATGTGTGGCATTTTAAGGCTGCACAAGAAAATGTGAGGAATGTTTGCTGTCATCTCTGGGAAATTTGTTTCAGATTTGTGTTGGATTCATAATTTGTCCTGAGGGTGGGACCATGCCACTTAAGTTTACAAAATCTCAACAATTTTTTAAAGGATAATGCAAATTTGTGATGGTTGGTAAGGGCTATTCTATGTGAAATCGTGTTTTGTTATTTGTTATATTGATGTTTATGTTTTTCAGTTTGCTCCATTGCAGCATACTTGTTCCTGGTTAGCTCCACTCTACAATTTGTGCAGTATACCTAGGTAGGTAGAGGTAGAATGTTCATTAGCCCCCACATGCTTTTGTTTATTATTTCAACACAAGTGTTCCCAGTCAGCTTCACTCTGCAATGTGTGTGGTAGGCCTAGATAAGTAGGCAGATAGGTAAAGGTAGAGTGTTTGGAGGTGAGCATATTTGCTGTGCATGTAGATGCATCCCAACCACATTTGAAGTTTTAGGTAAATAGGGAATTAGTCCTTGTTTATTGGTTAAAACCTATACATATCATGAACTAATATCATTCTGTATTTCTGCAAGATCATCACATTCAAAAATAGTACTGATGCATAAAAGTGAACTTAATAAAACTCACTGAACAATGAGAAGGAGACAAAGATGAAAGAGGAGGAGGAGGAGGAGGGAGAAAATTCTCAGTTTCCCATACAACTAAGCTTTTAAAAAATCGATACTCCTACCACTCGCTCACCATGCCTTATGTCGTAACATCTTGGACAGTGCATAATTCCCCCAAAAATTTGGACTGCAACATTTTCCTAAATGAAGACATTATTGTGGTACCATGCCTCATGGTAGTGCCAAGCCCAGTCCTGTTTCGATCATTCTCCTACCCCAATCAATGTAGCATCTGTTGCGATTGGAACCCTTTGTTTTTTTAGAACTTAAGTATATGTTTTTACAAGACCATATTGAAATGTTGATCTTGTGGGACTGCATTGAATGCTGTATAAAAACGCTCTGAAAAGTCAACGTCTATTGTGACTAAGTTTGATTAGTAATAATTTAGGAGTACCAGCACCGTAAATGACATGAAGAGAACACAGGAAGTCTATGGGAATACAAAAGAAAAAAGAATAGTTCTGTATGCTTTTTATGCATTATTATTGTTTGAGAAAAGAGTCATCATGGCCTTTTCCTTTTGAGTTTTCATTTAGTGTAGCAATGGTGATTTTTTAAATTTTGTAGTGGGGTATAATATTTTTGGTGTGTTTTTCTGAATAGCATTGATGCATCTAGTAATAATCAATGTGAATTTTGATTGTTAAGAAATTGATGTTTGTTATTGAGTTGTTGCAGCAGCAGTGGTGACATAGTTGTGATGATAGCTGCATGAGGGTAGAGGCATTGATGTGGTGGCATTGGCATAGCAGGCTTGGGGCTGCGAGTTAGGGTGGTGAAAACAGGGTAATGGAGTTGGGGCCAAATAAAAGATACTTAAAAAGGAAAATTCACTATAGCTCTTCTCAAAAACACATAATGCACAGGAGTCATAGAGAAATATATTTTTTCTTTTGTATTCCCATAACCTTTTATGTTCCATCACAAAAGTTAAAGTACTGAGTACAGCGCAATTATGACTTATCGTACTGAGTCAAAATGACTGATCTGTCAACAAATAATGTTGCACAAGAATCAAGCAGCAGTTCGCTTTATTTTTTTTCGTATTTTCATAATCTTTGCATGTTCCAATTATGTAATTAAAGATTATTTCCTACATGTATCAGGTACCCAGACATGTTCTATACAAGAAAATGTTATAAGGCCTGGCCATTGTTTATCTGTTCAACACCAATCTACTTTCTCTGCTGTATCACATCTCATTTTATCTTCTTACTTCAAACCTACTAAAAAAGATTCAAAAAATCAATTTAACTCATCAGTTAGACCTATTTGCCTTGATATATTCAAAATGTTGTACACCTACCATATACACTTATAATCAAAACTGCATCATAATCTTAACTGTGCTAAATTTCCTGACATATGGCTTTTTCCTCATTTAAAATAGACACAACATTGCAGCTTGTGTCTTTATTACTGCATTACATTTGTTCCCAGTTTGCTTTGCTGGGGTAAGTTGATGGGCATGACAGCAATGTAGGTATGGAATGAACTTCTTTGGGAATACTGCCCGCCTTTGGTTGCTTGCCTAATTCAAGCATCTCCCTGATGATACATTGATGACACCTCCAACAACAATGACAGTGATGTGTACAGTGCCTCTGATGGTTGGATATCCCATCTTCAAACAATAAAGCATCTGACAATGGTGTCGCGAGCAATGGTGCTGCTGCCTATAACACTGGTAACAATTATGCCATTCCTTCAATGGTGTCTCCTATTATGGCACCTCCAATGATGGTAGGGCTCATTTGATTGCCCAAGACATTGACTCCTCCTACCATTGCACCTCCAACAATGGCCTACTCCTCTGATGGCACTGCCCATAATGACAACTCCAAAGATGGTGACTCGAAGAATGGAGCCACTGTGGAACCTCTGACAAGAGAGCCCTTTGGTACCTCAGGAGATTCCTAGCATGGCCCATTGACATTGGAGCCAATGACTATGATGATTATACCTCCTGGGAGTGCACCTCCTACTTTGATGTCCTTAACAATGGTGCTTCCTACTATGGTGCTGCATTGGAACCTCATACAATGGCAACGGCTCCACTGACACTGGCAACCCTGCAGCCAATGATGGCACCTTGGATGATGGCACCTCCTAATATGGTGCCTCTGATGGTTGGTGCCTCCAAGGGTTGTGCCTCCAATGATGACACTGTCAAAAATTGTGCAGTCTATGAGTTGCCTCCATCAATGGTGCAGGTTACAATGGTGTCACCGCCACCAAAAATGGAGCCTCCCATGATGGTATAGCTTACAATAGTGGGTCTGCAGCCTATGATTGCATTTCCATCCATGGCACAGGACGCCCAAGTTCAGGTGGGATCTGGCTCTTTCAGATCATCTGGCATGGTCCAGATGCCAGAATTTGACAAAATGTCGGGCTGACATTCCCAACATTTTTGCGACATGTCGGCATGTGTCGGGACAACATGTCATTTGGGGGGTCCAGCAACACGACACAATGCTGACATTTCCAACTAAGCATTTGATCATTGTTATTCAAGTAGGTGACTGAAATTATGACTTGAAATGTTGTTGTGGCTCTACATAAAAAGATTGACGAGGAAAACATTATGATTCAGGTAGGTGACCAGAAAAATGACACATAGAATATAGTCAAACATAATTTCATGACTTTGACTCAGGAAATTGCCATGAAGTTAAGTGTATCAATGCAACTTGATGCTTTTGCAGAAATGTGACCTCAGCTCACTCTGCTTGCTTCATGAACTATATCAATTCCTCCATTGGCTTGAATGACTCTTGCATGTCAATCAGTTGAAATACAAATAATCCTTTAAGAGTCCAAACTCATGACAAGACAATGTATTCCCAATTCCTAAAGCAGATATTACTTTTGAGTTTAGACCAAGATGAGACAATGATGATGTCTTTTGACCTTTCGTGTAATTTTTGTCCTGTTGATAAGGTATTAATAATGACAGGGAACAATGGTATTTGGCATTTTAATGTTTCCTGTTTCACAGTAACTGTTACTTTGTGTTGTTTGGGTGAGATCCTGATCAATAAATGTTTAGATTTGTAGCTTATACGATTTTGAAGTGTTCTGGTTTTTCATTGTTTGAGTTTTCTTGTTTGTTTCCATTTTGTGTTGATTGGTGAAGCTCATGTTTAATACTAGGGACTTCCTCAGAGTTGTCGGCAAGTTGGACTGTAAGTCACTCAACATCATTTGCATTTACAGTCTGCACATTTTTTCCATAAAAGTCACACCATTTATGTGATGCTGCACCTTGTTTGATTTTAACAGATACCAGAGTGCAAACAGTTCCAT
>JALLPC010000075.1:87844-114624 GCA_036940045.1 Stephanocyclus meneghinianus | reverse complement strand
TTCCCTTATGAGAATAAGAAAAATTTATTGGATAATCAATAAAGTTTGACATTAAGAATAAATTTAAAGTACTATATTTTTAATTTTATACAAATAATTTTTATGGACACAATAATACAACAATACGAAATGATGATTCTTTTGATGGAAGACTTGACTGATAATGACTTAAAAACTTGGGCATTCAATTATGCTAAAGTTTTACGAAAATTAAATGCATCTGAAATTTCCGTTGTTTCAAGAGGTAAAAGAGATTTAGCATATGAAATTAAAGGTCAAAAACGTGGTAATTTTATTCAAATCAAGTTTTCAAGTATTCCAAAATACATTGAAAATTTTTCAAGTAGTTTAAAATTTGATTCGTCTGTTCTTCGATTTTTAATTGTAAATAAAATTTAAATCTATTATTTAGAATGAATATGACTTATTTTATTATATGAAATAAATATAATGAAATAATGTAAAAAATTTTTTTACATTATTTCATTATTTATTCTATTGAATTAGAAATAAAGATATGTTAAGATGTATGTAATAGCTATTTCCTCAGTAGCTCAGTGGTAGAGCAATCGGCTGTTAACCGATTGGTCGTAGGTTCAAGTCCTACCTGGGGAGTTTAAAATAAAACAAATTAAGTTAAATTATGAAAAATACATTGGACCCATTAAAAATTGGCGAAAAATCCTTTTTGTCGCGTTTAATGTTAGGTACAGGTAAATATAAAACTAGTGAAGATGCTATAAAAAGTATTGAAGCAAGTGAATGTGAAATTGTTACTGTTGCAATTCGACGATTACCTACAAATATAAATTCTGATAATATTAGTTTTTTAAAGTCTTTAAATTGGAAAAAACTTTGGTTATTACCAAATACAGCTGGTTCTCAAACAGCTGAAGATGCAATTAGAATGGCATTTTTAGGTCATGAATTAGCTTGTCAATTAGGTCAACCTGATAATTTTTTTATTAAGTTAGAAGTAATTTCTGATCCAAAATATTTATTACCGGATCCTATAGGAACCTTAAAAGCCGCAGAATTTTTAGTTAAAAAAGGATTTACTGTTCTCCCATATATAAATGCAGATCCTATGTTAGCATTACATTTAGAAGATTTAGGGTGTGCTACCGTTATGCCACTTGGTTCACCAATTGGATCAGGTCAAGGATTAAATAATTTAGCTAATCTTCAAATTATTATTGAAAATGCAAAAATTCCTGTAATTGTAGATGCTGGAATTGGAGCGCCAAGTGAAGCAACAATGGCTATGGAACTAGGTGCAGATGGAGTCTTACTTAATACAGCCGTTGCGCAAGCAAAAAATCCAGCTCAAATGGCTTATGCGATGAATTTAGGAGTAAAATCTGGAAGATTAGGTTATTTAGCAGGCCGAATGCAAAAAAAATATTATGCGAATCCAAGTTCACCTAGTAATCAAATTAGTCAAATATATTGAATATAAAATAAATTTTATTTGATACAAACACAGAGATAATTCAGACAATAAAATCTATTTTAAACAATAGACGAAAATTTTAATAGTTTTATTTTAATTTATTCGATTTTTATGGTTTCAGTAATCTGGATTACTAAGAACTTCTATAAATCAAGCGAGTTAAAATTATATTTATTTACACTTTATTTTTAGTGTTAATATAACTTTAACTAGCTTGATTTATAAATAATTTTTTATTCTGTATTTATTAATATTAATAAGCGTTTTATTTCATTTAAATTTATTTTAACGATGTCTTATTAATTTTCTATTTTCTCTTTTTTTAATTTTCTTTTACTTATCGTTTCAGTTTGAGACTCATTCTCTACATTTGTATTATCAAATGTAATTAAAATTTTATCAGTATAGACATCGTCAAAATATTGTGCATATTTAGCAGGATTTGGACTTAATTCTTGTTTAACTATTATATGTGTACCTTTTTGTAATGGATGATTTAAACATGCCGATGCTAATTCATCTTCTAATAATTTTATAATTGCTCTTCTTAATGGACGGGCTCCATATACTGGATCATACCCTTGTTCTGCAAGGAAAAATCTTACCGCATTATCTATTTCTATAGTAGCTCCTTGGAATTCTAAACGTTTTGCTAAATTTTTTAACATTACACCAGAAATTTCCCAAATGTCATGTCGCGATAAATGGTTAAAAACGATAATATCATCTATTCGATTTAAAAATTCTGGGCGGAAGAATTTTTTCAATTCTTCTTTTACTAAATCAGTAATTTTTTCAAATCGAGCATTATCTTCCTCAGTCAATTCTTCTTTAACAGGTGGTTTTATTGAAAACGTCCCATCTAAATTAACCATTAACTCAATTTTTTTAGATTCTCTTAATCGTTCTTCTTCTTCCCAACTTTCAGTATGGAAACCAAATGGTTTTTTTTGTTTTTCTGGAAGTATAGGAGATTCGCTTTCAATAACTTGAGCACCTAAATTGGTTGTCATAACAATTATACAATTTTTAAAATCGGTACGTCTTCCCTTAGAATCAGTTAATTGACCATCATCTAATATTTGTAAAAATAAATTAAATATATCAGGGTGTGCTTTTTCAACTTCATCGAATAAAACAATTGAATATGGTTTTCGTCTTACAGCATCTGTTAGTTGGCCCCCTTCATCATGACCTACATATCCTGGTGGAGAACCAATTAATTTTGCAGCTGTATGTTTCTCCATAAATTCAGACATATCAAACCGAATCATATTCTTTTCACTCTCAAATATATATTCAGCTAATGCTTTTGTTAATTCAGTTTTTCCTACCCCAGTAGGACCAGCAAACATAAAACTGGCAATTGGACGTTTCGGATCTTGAATACCAGTTCGTGCTCTCCGAACGGCTTTTGAAACTGCAACAATAGCGTGATGTTGTCCAATTAATCGGTCATGAAGAATATTCTCCATCTTTTTTAATCGATCCGTTTCTGATTCATTTATTTTTGTGACAGGAATACCTGTCCAAGCTGAAATAACACTAGTAACATCGGTTTCAAAAACTCTTTCAAAAGTATCTAATTTATTTTGATATTGCTTATTATTTTCCAATGCACGCTTCATAATTTTCATATGTGCTCGTACTTCTACTTCGTGCTCAAGTAATAATTTTGCAAGACCAAAATCGTGTTCTTTGATTGCTTTCTCAATATCTCTTAGAGTTGCATGTAATTCAACAAGTAATTTTTGCAATCCCATTGGTAATTCACGATTACGTAATCTAACTCTAGAACCAGATTCATCTATGACATCAATTGCTTTATCTGGTAAATTACGATCTGTAATAAATCGACTTGAAAGAGTTGCAGCTGCAACTAACGCCTCAGTCTCATAAAGTAATGCGTGGTGTGATTGAAAATATGGTCTTAAACCTTTTAAAATATCAATTGTTGTTTCCACACTTGGTTCTTCAACAATAATTGGATGAAATCTTCGTTCTAAGGCAGGATCTTTTTCAATATGTTTACGATATTCATCTAAAGTCGTTGCTCCAATAACTTTTAAAGCTCCTCGCGCTAAAGCAGGTTTTAAAAGATTAGCTGCATCAACAGCCCCTTCCGCTGCACCTGCACCTACGATAGTATGAATTTCATCAATTACTAAAATAGTTTTTCCATGTTCTTGAACTTCTTCAATAATACTTTTGAATCTTTCTTCAAATTCACCTCGATATTTTGTTCCTGCTAATACTGATCCAAGATCAAGATTATACATAACATGTTTACTTAAAAAGTCAGGACAATCATTACCTACCATAAGTAATGCTAAACCTTCAGCACAAGCCGTTTTACCTACTCCTGCTTCTCCTACTAAAACAGGATTATTTTTACGTCGACGTGCTAACACTTTAATTAAAGCATTAATTTCGCTATCTCGCCCAATAACAGGGTCCAAACGTTTGTCTTCCGCTTCTTGTGTCAAATTTTCACTGTAGTTTTCTATAGTAGATTTTTTTTCCTTTGCCCACTGGCCTCTTCTAAAGAACATGTCTCTTGCTTCCTCTGGAGTTAGGCGAGGTACTTTTTCATACTTATCTAAAGTTGGTTTTGATGAAATATTTTCTTGTTGTTCATCAATGTAACTAAAAATTATACGTTTTAATTTTACGAAATTTACTCTGGATCTCATTAATATTCTAAACCCAATACCATCTCCATCGTTTATTATAGCTAATAAAATATGTTCTGATCCAACGTAATTTACTCCAAGATCATGAGCTTCATGAATTGACATTTCTAAAATACGTTTTGCACGAGGTGTGAAAGGAATTTCTGAACCTACAAATCCTGTTCCACGACCGATATATCTTTCAATGTCTTTACGAAATTGTTTTAATGTTATTTTTATTTGACTTAATGCACGTCCTGCAATTCCATGTCTTTGCCCAAGCATACCTAAGATGATTTGTTCTGTTCCTACAAAACTGTGACCCATCCGTCTAGCTTCTTCTTGTGCTAGCATAATTACTTTAACAGCACCTTCTGTAAATTTCTCAAACATTTTTTTTCTATTTATTATTTTTATTAACTCGAAATAATATTATATTCCTACAACCATTGTTTTACTATTCACACTAAAATTAAAACATCAATCGAAATATAAAAAATTATAAATTAAGCACGATAATTTTTCTAGAGTTGCAGAATAATTTGTTTTCAATTATACTCTAAAGAGGTGCAATTATTAAATTTGTATTTATGGCGGTATGGCCAAGTGGTAAGGCAGTGGATTGCAAATTCTCGATCCCCAGTTCGAATCTGGGTGCCGCCTTAAAATACAGTTTATTAATATTGCTTTTTATCTAGTAATATATTATATTAGACTATAGTATGTTTTATTATCATGGGGGATGTGGTGGAATTGGTAGACACGACGGACTTAAAATCCGTTGCCTAGTGATAGTGCGTGAGGGTTCAAGTCCCTCCGTCCCCAATTAAAAATTTTTCAAGTAAAAAATTTGAAAATAACTAAAATATTAAATATTAATAATATAGTATTCAATAAAGTCATCTACGTGACTCTATTGAATACTATATTATGATAAACAAATCCTGTAAAGAACTCCAGGAGGTAAGTCAGATTTTACTAATAAATCAAAAATATTTATTGAAGAATCATAATAAATTTCTAAAATTCTTTTATGAATTCGAATTTCAAAATGTTCTCTTGAATCTTTATTAACATGAGGTGAACGTAATACACAATAAATTCGTTTATCGGTAGGTAAAGAGATTACTCCAATATTATTTACATTATTGTTTTGAGTAATTTCTATTATTTTTTGACATGAGGTATTTAATAATTCATGATTAAATGATTCTAATCTTACACGAATTTTTTCATTCGATTTTATTTCCATAAATTTTTTTATTTATTTAACAATTTTAGAAACAACCCCAGCTCCAATTGTTCGGCCACCTTCGCGAATAGCGAAACGCATACCTTCTTCAATTGCAACTGGATAAATTAATTCCGCAGTCATTTTAATTCTATCTCCTGGCATTACCATTTCTACAATTGAACCATCATCTGCTGTAAATTGTTCAATTGAGCCTGTTACATCAGTTGTTCTTACATAAAATTGTGGTCTATAACCTGTAAAGAATGGCGTATGACGACCACCTTCTTCTTTAGTTAATACATAAACTTCAGATTCAAAATTTGTATGAGGAGTAATTGTACCTGGTTTTGCTAATACCATTCCACGTTCAATATTTTCTCGTGTAACACCACGTAATAAAATGCCGACATTATCACCAGCAAATCCTTCTTCTAATGTTTTTTGGAACATTTCAATGCCCGTAATCGTTGTAGTTTTAGTATCTCCAATACCCACAATTTCAACGCTATCACCAACTTTAATAACACCTCTTTCAATTCTTCCAGTTGCAACTGTTCCTCGACCTGTAATTGAGAACACATCTTCAATCGCCATTAAAAATGTTTTTTCAACATCACGTTCTGGTGTTGGGATATAAGCATCAACTGCATCCATTAAAGCGTAAATTTTATCAACCCACGGATTATCCCCGCGTTTTAGAGATGGGTTCGATGAAATTGCTTCAATTGCTTGTAAAGCTGAACCAGGACAAATTGGAATATCATCTCCCGGGAAATCGTAAGTTGATAATAATTCTCTTACTTCTAGTTCTACTAATTCTAGTAATTCATCATCATCGACTTGATCCTGTTTATTTAAAAACACAACAATATGAGGAACCCCAACTTGCTTTGCTAATAAAATGTGTTCTCTAGTTTGTGGCATTGGTCCATCTGCAGCCGATACAACTAGAATAGCTCCATCCATTTGTGCAGCTCCAGTGATCATATTTTTTACATAATCTGCGTGACCTGGACAATCAACGTGTGCATAATGACGTTCTTTTGTTTGATATTCCACGTGTGCAGTATTAATCGTAATTCCACGAGCACGTTCTTCTGGAGCACCATCAATATCTGAGTAAGCTTTTGCAACACTCTCTCCGTCTAACGCTAATGTTGCTGTAATTGCGGCAGTTAAAGTTGTTTTACCATGATCAACATGACCAATTGTACCAATATTAACATGCGGTTTTGTTCGTTCAAATTTTTCACGTGCCATTTCTAGAAATTCCTTTAAAATATAATTTTTATAATTCTAATAAAGATTTATTTACTTTTAGCGAAATAAACTATTTAATATTCAACTATTAATATTAATATTAATAACGAAAATGTGCAAATGCTTTATTAGCATCTGCCATTTTATGAGTTTCTTCTTTTTTCTTTATAGTATTACCTATATCGTTTGCTGTGTCAATAATTTCACTTGCTAATTTAATTGACATTGTTCGACCAATCCGTTGTCTTGAATATTGAATGATCCAACGTAATGCTAAGTTTGTTGCCCGAAAACTACTAACTTCAATTGGAACTTGGTACGTTGAGCCTCCAATTCTTCTTGCTTTTACTTCTACTACTGGACTAGCATTTCGAATAGCTTTTTCAAAAATCCTTAAGGGATCTTCATTTGTTTTTGATTTTATAATATCGAAAGCTTCATTTACAATATTTTGAGCCAAGTTTTTTTTACCTGACTTTAAAATTCTCGTTACTAATAAACTAACTAAATAACTATTATATGTAGGATCTGCTATAGGAAATCGTTTTTTTGAAATATTTCGACGTGACATACTATTAATTATTTTTGAATAAATTACTTTTTTTTAAATTAGTATTTAATTTTTTGGTTTTTTAACGCCATATTTTGAACGTCTTTGTGTTCTATTCTTAACTCCTCCACTATCTAATGCACCACGAACTATATGATAGCGAACACCGGGTAAATCTTTAACTCGACCACCTCTAATTAAAACAACTGAATGTTCTTGTAAATTATGTCCTTCACCTGGTATATATGCAGTTACTTCAAAACCAGATGTCAATCTAACACGAGCAACTTTACGAATTGCTGAATTTGGTTTTTTGGGAGTTGTTGTATAAACACGTGTACATACTCCACGCCGTTGAGGACAATTTACTAAAGCAGGCGATTTTGTTTTTTTCTTAATTTGTATTCGTCTTGAACGAACTAATTGCTGAATAGTTGGCATTTTTTTACACTAATTAAGTAAATTTTAATTGTTTTAATATAAATAATTTAATTATCTTTTGACTGTAAGCCATATTTTTTCATAAATCTTTCTACACGGCCTTCACTATCTACAAGTATTTGTGAGTTCGTATAAAAAGAATGATTTCCTAACCAAACATCTAGTTGTAATTGTGGTTTAGTTGAACTCGTATAGCAAAGAGTTTTACCTTCACAAATAACAGGCGTGTTTGAAAACCAAGTTGGGTGAATTTCAGATTTTGGCATATTTTGAATATAAAAGTTTTAACGTTTTGAATATTGAGAGGCTTTTCGTGCTTTTCGTAAACCATACTTTTTTCTTTCTTTAATGCGAGCATCACGACTTAAAAATCCAAATGGTTTTAAAATTATTCGATTTTCATTTTCCATTTTACAAAGTAGTCTTGCTACTCCTAATTTAATAGCATCTGCTTGTCCAGTCAAACCACCACCTTTTACAATTGCAATAATATCAAATTGATTTTTTAGGTTTAATTTTTCTAATGGTGACCAAATACTATTTAAATAATTAGTATTATATTGTAAATATTTTTCTCCAGAAATTTTATTAATGGTTATAATCCCAGTTCCTGGAATAAGAAAAACTCGTGCAATAGCCCGTTTTCTTTTTCCAAGTCCAATTTTATTTTTTTGAAAAACTGTATTCATAAATTTTTTTAGTTTATTAATTAGAATGTTAAAGGTCCAAAATAAATATTATTTATCATAGAAAGAGACTTAATCTGAGAAAACTTTGAAACTTTAAATCTTGAACTATATAAGATTAAAATTAGCTTATTTATTCCTAGTTCATGGCAAGTTTTTTATTATTTATATTTATATCTGACTGTTAAGCCGTTTTGATAATGCCTCCCAATCTAGAAAGTAGATATGATAAAGGTAAATCAATATCCTAAATATTCTTAGGAACTTGAAGAAGATATTTTGGTTTTGAAATAAGACAATTTTATTTATTTTTTATTTCTGTTCTTATTTTTTTATTAATTTTTCTATTTTCTACTTCCATTTGTATTAGATTCTGAGCTGTATGGGGATGTTGATTGCCTTGATAAATTTTTAGCCTTTTTCTTAAATGTTTTTTTGTATAACCATTTGGTAACATATTAAAAATACAAGTTTCAATAATGCTTTGTGGGATGACACTTGTAATTCGTTTTAAAGATTTACCTGGATGACCCGGTTGAAAAACATGAAATCGTTCGATTTCTCGGTCAACTTTTATATATTCAGCATTAATTAATATTACATAGTTACCGACATCGGTAGAGGGATCATAAAATGAGTTATGTTTTCCTATTAATGTCTGAACAATATCAGCAGCGATACGGCCGAAGGATAAAGATTGATATGTTTTACAATCAAGAATGTACCACTTTTTTCTGTGAGCTGAAGGTAGAATAAATGATGTCAATGTCTTCATAAAATTAAAATTAAATTTAATAATTATTTTAAAACTATTCCTAATTTATTTTTAAGAGTAGCAAAAACTTCATCGGCCGATTTTCGACCAAAGTTTTTTAATTCTAAAAGCTTTTCTGGAGAATAGTCTAATAAATCTCCAATTGTATTAATTTGAGCTCTTTTCAAACAGTTATAAGGCCGCACAGATAATTGTAATTCTTCAATAGCAATATGAGTATATGGATCAACAGGTTTTACCTGATTTTTTTCTATTAGATCTTCTTTCTCTTTAGTAATTTTATGATCATTAATAGACTTAAATAAATTGATAATTAAACCCGATCCAGAAAAAATTGCTTGTTCAGGAGAAATACTTCCGTTTGTCCAAATATCAAGAATTAAACGTTCTTTTACAATATTTGAATTGTCATAAACATTTTCAACTTTAAAATCTACCTTTTGAACAGGCATAAAAATTGCATCTGTTTCTATAAAATCTTCAAATTTATCAGAAAAAAGCTCATTTGCTAATCGATACTTTGTACCAGATTCAATTTTGAATTCTATTTCTACAATATTTGAACTTGAAATTGTCGCAATGTAATGATTAGGATTAATAATTTCAATTTCGGGGGGTAATTCAAGTGAACTAGCTGTAATAACAGCTGGTCCATGAACTCTTAAACGTCCGAATTGTCGACTAACGATTTCAGATTTTAAAACAATTCCTTTTAAATTTAATAAAATTTCCAAGATATCTTCACGAACTCCAGAAATTAAGGAAAATTCATCTTTTACACCAGCAATGCGAACACCAGTAATCGCCGTTCCTTTTAAATCTCCTAATAAAACACGCCGTAATAAATTTCCAATAGTTATGCCTTGTCCTGAACTAAGTGAATCAATTAAAAATTGTCCATACATTTGCCCAGATTCAATTTTATTTGATCTTACACATTCCATTAATAAATTCGAGCTATTGATAAAATTTTTTGTGTAATTCATAATTTCTTTATTTTATAATTAAATAAAGTTATACACGTCGACGTTTTCTTGGTCGACATCCATTATGTGGAACTGGAGTTATATCTTGTATTGAAAGAATTTCTAGACCTGCACCTTCTATTGCTCGAATTGCAGTTTCTCTTCCTGACCCTTGACCTTTCACTAAAATTTCAACTGTTTTTATACCTGTACTTAATGCTTCTAATGCAGCTTTTTCAGCTGCTGTTTGTGCAGCAAAAGGAGTTCCTTTCCTAGCACCTTTAAAACCTGAACTACCAGAAGATGCCCATGAAATTGTATCTCCGATCATCGTTGTTATTGTAACAATCGTATTATTAAACGTTGATTGAATATGAACAATACCTGTTCCAAGATTAGTTCTATTTTTTTTTACTATTGGTTTTCGGATTTTTTGTGCCATATTAAAGTAATATTATTAATTAATAAAACTGCTAATAAAAGAATATTATTTTTTCTTACCAGTAACAGTTTTCTTTGCTCCTCGACGTGAACGGGCATTTGTTCGAGTTCTTTGTCCGCGAACAGGTAAACTATTTCTGTGTCTTTTTCCTCGATGACAATTTATTTCATTCAATCGTTTTATATTTAATCCATTAAAACGACGTAAATCTCCTTCTAATTTTAATTCAAAATTCTCTAATATATTTCTTAATAAAACGGTTTGTTCCGTAGTAATATCATCTGTTCGAGTTTCTGGACTAATTTCTGCTAATTGAATAATTTTTTGTGCTGATGCAAGTCCAATTCCATGAATATATGTAAGTGCATATTCAATTCGTTTATTTTTTGGCAAATCTATACCTAATAATCTGACCACTTAATTAACTCCTTTTAAATATTAACCTTGTCGCTGTTTATGTTTTGGATTTTGACAAATTACCATAATTTTCCCATGTCTTTTAATTACTCGACACTTTTCACACATTTTTTTAACTGAAGGACGAACTTTCATTATAAAATTATAAATATTAAATTAATAAATAAATTTTTACGTGATCTAATCAAATCTATCATTATAAATATTAGAAATAATTATACTTTTCATTTCACGTGAAATATCAAGAACAACACCTACTAAAATTAATAATGACGTCGTACCTAAACCATTGAAACTTGAAATGTTTAAAATTCCTTCAATAATATTTGGAAGAGTTGCTAATATTGCTAAAAGAATTGCTCCAAAAAAGGTTACTCGTTTCATTACCTGCTTTAAATAGAATGTTGTGGCTAAACCTGGTCGAACCCCTGGTATACTAACAGCCATTTTTTGTAATTCTTGAGCTATATCTTTTGGATTTAAAACAATAGTTGAATAAAATGAACTAAATATTAAAATTAAAATAAAATAACTAATCCAATATAAAATTTTTGACGATTTTAAAAAAAAAGGAATAGTTAAAAGAGGAAATAAACCTAAATTCGTTATATAATTGGGTAAAACCAAAAGAGCAGTTGTTAAAATAATTGGCATAACACCTGCTTGATTAAAACGTAAAGGAATATAATTATTTGCAGTTACTTTAGATACCATCGGTTGATTTTGACTAAGTTGTTTTGAAGATATTAAAGGAATGATTCTTGCACTTTCTTGCAATGTAATAATACCGGATATTGCAATGAAAAATAAAATCATGATTATTATTCCAGAAACAACAGTCATATTTCCTGTATTTTCTGTAAGCAATTTTTTACCTAAATTTGGTAAACTCGAAATTATATTTGTATAAATTAATAATGAAGCTCCATTTCCTAATCCATATTCAGTAATTAATTCACTTAGCCATAAAACTATCATGGCACCTGTAGTAAGCCAAATAATTATTTCAAACGCTAATAATGGACTCCAGTCAAATAATGCTCGTTTTAAATAAAAAGCAATAGTTGAACTTTGAATTATTGCCCATCCAAAGCTAATTAATCGAGTCAATCTTGTGATTGCTCTTCGTCCTTCTCCGCCCCCTTCTTTTTGTAATTTAGAAATAGCTGGAATTAATCCAGTTATTAATTGAACCATGATTGACGCATTTATATATGGAAATATATTTAATGTAAATAATCCAATTACAAATGTATCCTCTCCAGAAAAAGTACTTACTAAATTCTTAGTAAGAGGATGTTGTTGAATATAAAACGCTAAATGACTATGATTAATTCCAGGAATTGGAAGAAATGTTCCCATTCTAATAAATAGGAGTATTCCTACACTTAATAAAAGACGTTTTAATAAAATATCGTCTGTCTTTTTTATTCTCATTTTTAATAATTTTAAATTCTAATCTTTATTCTTGAACAATTAATAACTTTGTTAAGACGTTTACAGTTCTTTGATGAGTATCAAAAAATTATATTTTCTAACAAAAATAATTCCATTAATTGTTTATGATATTAATTTTTATTAAGTTATTAAATCTATTTTTTACTTTGCAGTGTTATCTAAATAAATAAAATTTTTTTAATTAGTTTTAGATTTAAAGATTAATAAATACTATTTTGTACTATTTTGTATGTCAAGTCTTCGTTCAACCTCTCTTCGTGTTATTAAACTTTCTAAAGCGACAATAGTTGCGCGAGCATTATTCAATAAATTGTCAGAGCCTAATTGTTTTGCGATTATATTTTTAATTCCAGCAACTTCTAAAACAGTTCGAACTGCACCGCCGGCCATAACCCCTGAACCTTCAACTCCAGGTTTCAGAATAATTTTACATGCTCCTATATCTCCTATAATAGGATGTGGTATAGTTAAAGATTTAGTAAGTGGAATCTGTATTAAATTTTTTCTTCCATTTGTTTTAGCTTTTTTAAAAGCGTTGACAACATCTTCAGCTTTACCTACTCCAACACCAACTTTTCCATTTTCATTTCCAATAACTACAACTGCACGAAAGCTTAATTTCTTTCCACCTTTTGTTACCTTTGTTACTCGACTTATCTTAATTAAGCGTTCAATAAATTTTCCATCACTAGGTATATCTTTTACTCGACTACTTTTAATAACACCTTCAGTTATTTGAAGAGGATTTGAGCCACTAAAATTTTCATTCTGAGGGGGTGTTTTTTTTAATTTATTAACTTGATTAAACTCACTACTCATAAAATTTGTTATCTTTAAATTATTAATTAAAATTGTAGACCACCTGCTCGTGCCCCATCTGCTAAAGCTTTGATACGACCATGATATAAGTAAGGACCTCGATCAAATACAATTTTTGTAATATTCTTTTTTTTACTTAAGTTCGCTAATTTTTCTCCCATAAGTCTTGAAGCATTACATGTTCGACCATTTTCACTATTAAGTTTAATATCTCTATCTAATGTTGAGCATGAAACAAGTGTTTTAGATGTTAGATCGTCAATAATCTGAGCATAAATGTTTTCATTAGATCGAAAAACGGATAAACGTGGTCGCTCTAATGTACCTTTTATTAGACCTCTTACACTTTCTCGTTTTAATTTCTTATACTTATCAGGTTTTAATTTTTTATTTTTATTTTTAAGTCTTAATAAAACTCTTTTTGAAAATTTCATAATATACTTTTTTTCAACTTAATAATTTTTATTTCTTACCCGATTTCCCTGCTTTACGTAAGATTTTTTCATCTTTATAAAGTATTCCTTTACCTTTATAAGGTTCAGGCGGACGCCATGATCTTACTTTTGCTGCAAAGAATCCTAATTGTTCTTTATCACAGGCTTTTAGATTAATCGTTGTATTTTGCACTACTTCAACAGTTATGCCTTCTGGAATACTTATTTCTACAGGATGGCTAAAACCTAAATTTAATATCAAAGAGTCGCCTTGTACACTTGCTCGATATCCTACACCTTGTAATACAAGTGTAATACCAAATTGCTCTGAAACACCGATAACCATATTATTTATTAGTGTTCTATACAAACCTTGTAAAGATTTATTCGTTCGTGTTTCACCGCTGCTAGCTCGATAATCTAATGAGTCTTGGGCTTTAAAACTTACACTTAAAAACCCGTTATTAACTTTACCAGTTTCACTATCTAATTCTCGCCATGCAACAATTTGAAGTTGTTCTGGAATTTGTATTTCTAAACTTCCAAATTTCCCTGTCAGATTTAATACTGATCCACCTTTTTTAAGTAAAACTTGTACAGTTTGTGGTATTCTGATTGGTAATTTTCCGATTCGTGACATATTATATATTTACTCCTATTACCAAATATAACATAAAACTTCGCCACCAATTCCAAGAGACATGGCAGTTTTGCCTGTCATTACGCCTTTTGAAGTTGAAAGAATAGAAATTCCTAATCCCCCTAAAACAACAGGTATAGTTTTTGAATTTGCATAAACACGTAATCCCGGTTTACTAACTCGTTTAATTTTAGTAATAACTCGTTCTCTAGATTGACCATGATATTTTAATGAAAGAAGTAAATATTGATTTAAATTTTCAGTATATGTTTCAAAATTTTGAATATATCCTTCTGTTCTAAGAATTTCAGCAATCGCTTTTGACATTTTTGTTTTTGGTATTTCAACAATTTCATGTTTTACCATATTTGCATTTCGAATACGAGTCAACATATCTGCAATATTATCTGTAACCACTAGTAACTCCTTAATCTCATTATTTTCATTTTATTTAATCTTGCGACCAACGTTTACGACGTAAATGTTTTTTTTTATCCCATATTTGAGTGATTTCGGCGAATGAAGAATATTTATCATAATAACCACAGTCATTTAATGGAAATCTTAAAAATTTCAATAAAACCATACCATTTAAAACTCTATTAACCGTTTTTGAACGGGATTTTGGTGCAGAAGAATCTAAAACAAGTGTTATACTTAAGCCTTGGATTTGATCTACTTCATCATATTCAATTTCTGGAAAAATTAATTGTTCTTTTAATGAAAAAGTATAATTACCCGCTTTATCAAAACTTCTTACCGATAATCCTCGAAAGTCACGAATTTGTGCAAAAGTAAAAAAGATTAATTTTGTAAGAAAACTATACATTTTTTCTCCACGTAAAGTACTTACTAATCCTAATTCCATATCTTCTCGAATTTTAAATCCAGCAACTGCTTTTTTTGCTTTTGTAATTAAGGGTTTTTGACCTGTAATTTTTGTAAATTCATTAACACTTTTTTTTAAAATATTAGTATTTTGAGCTGCTAACCCTAATCCACGATTAATACTAATTTTTTTAAGTTTTGGAATAGTATGAGGATTTGAAAATAATTCTGGATTACTTTTTCTTAAAGCAGAACGAATTCCATATTCATATTCTTTTTTTATATTTTCTAATAGACCATATAATTCAGCAATTTCTTCTAACGAATTTTGACTACGCATATTATTTATTTAAAATAATTTAAATTAATTTAACATTGGAATGGTGAATTGGAGCTTCAAATTGTTTTATTTCTCCAACTTCATTTTCCGTATTTGGTTTAATATGTTTAAACTTAAAATTAACACCTCTTACTAAAATTTTGCCTGTATTTTTATAGATTTTAGTAATTTCTCCTGTTTTATTTTTATCAAAACCAGAAATCACTTTTACAGTATCACCAATTTTAACATGTAAATTTTTATTTTTTGACATTTATAAAACCTCCGGAGCTAATGAAACAATTTTAGAGAAATTCTTATCTCGAATTTCACGTGCAACAGGCCCAAAGACACGAGTTCCACGTGGGTTATTTTCCATATTGACTATCACAGCTGCATTATCATCGAAGCGAATATACATACCATCAGTTCGACGAATTGTTTTAGATGTTCTTACAATAATAGCGCGAACAACATCAGATTTTTTAATTGGCATATTGGGAATAGCTTCTTTAACAACACCAATAATCGTGTCGCCAATTTTACCATATTTTCGGTTTCCACCTAAAACACGAATGCACATAATTTTTTTTGCACCAGTATTATCGGCTACAGTTAACATTGTTTGTGGATATATCATAAAAAGTTAATCTTAGGTAATTAAAGATGATCTTGAAATAATTTTACTTATAGCCCAACGCTTTTTTTTACTAAGTGGTCTACATTCTGTTACTAAAACTTTATCACCAATATTGCATTCACTCTTTTCATCATGAGCTAAGTATTTTTTTGTTTTAATCATTGTCTTTGAATAAATCGGATGAGGGTATCGACTTTCAACTTTAACAACTACAGTTTTTTGCATTTTATTACTAATTACAATACCAACTTTTTCTTTTACCGGCATTTTAAAATTCCTTAAAATTTCTATTTAATTTCATGTTAAAACTAATTTACTAGTTATTCTTTAATTTTCGTAATTTAAATAGTTCTAAGACTAAGTTTGCAGAGAAAGTTCTTGACCTGAATATATTTCCCAATAACGTGTTATTAATCTAGCTCTTTCTTTTTTAGCTATTTTAATTTCATGAGGTTTAATTGGTTGACGAGTTGTTTTTTTAAATTGAAAATCTAATAAAACTAAGTTTATTTCTTTAATCTTCTTTTGTAATTCAGTCAGTTCGTCCTGTTGTTCTTCATCTAATGATATATTTCTTCTTTCTTTTTTTATATTTGCTTTATAATATTTAGTAAAGTATTTTTTTCCTTTAACTTTTTTACTAAATTTGTTCATAGTTTATTAGTTGTCCTTTCTAATTATAAATTTTGTTTTAATTGGTAATTTATATGCGGCCAAATTAAAAGCAGCACGAGCAACTTCTTCTGGAACAGAACCAATTTCAAATAAAATTGTTCCAGGTTTAACTGTTGCCACCCAATAATCAACTGCACCTTTACCAGATCCCATACGTGATTCCGCAGCACGAGCTGTAACAGTTTTATCAGGGAAAATTCGAATCCATAAAGATGCACCACGTTTTGTATAACGAGTGATAGTTCGTCTTGTTGCTTCAATTTGACGTGAAGTAATCCACGAAGGTTCTAAAGCTTGTAATCCATATTTTCCAAATGAAATTTCATTTCCTCGAGTTGCTTTACCACGCATTCTTCCGCGATGATATTTTCTGTATTTTGTTCTTTTGGGACTTAACATAATAAAATAAGATTAATTAATAAATATAGTTTTCTAATTATTTTTCTGTTTTTATTATTTTTTTAATATTTCATTTTTAAATAACCACACTTTAACACCAAGAACACCATAAATTGTATTAGCTTCTTTTGTAGCATAATCAATATCAGCTCGTAATGTTTGTAATGGAACTCGACCTTCTCGAATCCATTCACTTCGTGCAATTTCAGCTCCATTTAGTCGTCCAGAGACTTCAATTTTAATACCATTTACCTGATTATCTTGTGCACATTGTAATGCTTCACGAATTGCACGACGAAATGCAACACGATCTTCAAGTTGTTGAACTACAAGATCAGCAATCAGAGAAGCATTTGAATTTACATTAGTAACTTCGACAACATTGATCGTAATTTGACGATTATTTGGTATGATTTTTTTAATATTAGCTGCTAATGTTTTAATATTTGAACCATTGTCACCAACTAGTATACCTGGACGTCCAGTTTCAATATTTAATTCAATTTGATCACCTAATCCGTTTCTATTAATCTGAATATTTGATATACTAGCTAATTTTGCTATCTTATTAAGATATGTTCTAATTTTATCATCTTCTTCTAATAAAATTGAATAATATTTAAAATTTGTATACCAAGTAGATCTATGTTCCTGTGTAATACCTAATCGAAATCCCAACGGATGTGTTTTTTGTCCCATAAAAAAATCCTTAATTTTTATTTTTTAACTAATTGATTTTACAACAACTGTAATATGACAAGTTGGTTTTAAAATCTTATAAGCCCGACCTTGAGCACGTGGCCGAATCCGTTTTAATTTTGGACCTTCATCTGCAAAAATTTCTGAAATGATTAATTTTTTTTTATCTAGATTATAATTATTTTTTGCATTTGCTGCTACGGAATGAACTATTTGCCAGATGGGAGAACCAGCATCATACGGTAAAAATTCTAATATCATTAATGCTTCTTGATATGAACGACCACGAATTTGATCTAAAACTTGTCTTACTTTATGGGGTGATATCCTTACATATTTTGCGACTGCTCTTACTGATTGACCATTCGACATACTATAGTTTCCTTAATATTTTTTGTATAGATTTAAAATTTATAAAAATAAATATTAAAATATTATTTTTTTTCTTGAAAAGTATTAATTCCATATGCTAATTTAATTGTGATATATTCATCGAATTCTTTATTTTGAGAACTTTCCTTTAGAAATTTATTAGGATTTGATACTTTACTGATATAAATTTCATAAATCCACATATCAAAGAAATTTATTGATAAATTATTTTGTAAAGAAATTGCGATTGAAAATAAAGCTTGCAAAAGAAAATCTCTTTCCATTGGATGAGATCTTAACCGATAATCTATATCATCACGAACATAATAAAAATGTTTAAACTGAACACTTTGCAAAATTGATTTTGCAAGGGGAGATAACATTGGTTCAGATTTAACATTAAATGTTTTAATATGGAAATGTTTTGGAAAATTTAATGTTAATTCTAATCGGGCCATGTTTAATTTTTTGCCTTAACGTTTTGTTTTTTTATCAGCTTTAATGTGTGATTTAAATGTTCGTGTAGAAACAAATTCTCCAAGTTTATGACCTACGAATTGATCTGAAATAAAAACTGGAATATGTTGTTTCCCATTATATACAGCTATTGTAAATCCAACCATATTTGGTAATATTGTCGAACTACGTGACCAAGTTGTGATTACATCTTTCTTTCCATTTGCATTCATTTTATTAATTTTTTTTAATAAATGATATGCAACAAAAGGTCCTTTTTTTAATGATCTTGACATTTTTTGAAATCTTAGTAATAAAATTTTTTATAAATTAATTAAGAACGACGACGAAGAATGTAAGAACTGCTAAGTTTTTTAGTTCGTCTTGTCTTTTTACCTAACGCTGGTTTACCCCAAGGTGTTAATGGTCTAGTCCGACCTATTGGAGTTCTACCTTCTCCTCCACCATGTGGATGGTCACAGGGATTCATTACTGAACCTCGTACGGTTGGACGTTTTCCTAACCAACGTGTTCTACCAGCTTTTCCACTCTGGATTAAGAATGCCTCATTATTACTTAATTCTCCAATTGTTGCAAAACATTCTTTACGAATTAATCGAATTTCTTTTGAAGGTAAACGTAAAGTGACATAATTTCCTTCTTTTGCTAAAATTTTTGCGCACGTTCCAGCTGAACGAACAATTTGTCCACCGCGATTAGGAATTAATTCAATGTTATGAACTGATGTACCTAAAGGAATTTCTTCTAAGGGTAAAGCATTTCCTATATCTAATGATATTCCTTTTCCTGATAAAATTTTGTCACCCACATTTAAAGTATTTGGATGTAAAATATATCGTTTTTCCCCATCGATGAAATTAATTAATGCAATTCGTGCATTTCTATTTGGATCATATTCAATTGATTTTACAATAGCTGAGATATTATATTTATTTCTTTTAAAATCAACTACTCTATATTGTTTTTTATGGCCCCCTCCACGATGTCTTATAGTAATAACTCCTCGGTTATTTCTACCTTTACTACGATGATTTTTCCTTACTAAATTCTTTTCTGGTTTAGTACTTGTTATTTCTGAAAAAGATGAAAGGGCTCTATTTCTTGTGCCTGGTGTATAGGGTTTATAAAGACGAATACTCATAAACTTTATTAATTTATATAATGGTTAGTTTTCTTCTGCAAATAAGTTTATTGTATCGCCTTCTAATAACGTTACAATTGCTTTTTTATAGTGTGGTTTCCAACCTAGATATTTACCGACTCTTTTTTTCTTTTTTGGTAAATGAGAAGTAGTAATTTTGATTACTTTAACGTTAAAGAAAAATTCAATTGCCGCTTTAATCGATAATTTATCAGCTTTAGGATTAACAGCAAAACTATACTGATTATTAACCAATAATCGAGTAGCTTTATCTGTAATAATTGGATACTTTATAATATTCAAATGAGAATAAGTATAAAGATTAATGTCTTGTTTCACGTTCACAATAAATCTCCTTTATATCATTTAGTGCTGATGTTGTTAATAAAATTTTTTTTGCTTTTACCAAACTTAATGTATTTAAATTTGATGCAGAAATTAATTCAACATTCTTTAAATTCTGAGTTGCTAATTTTATAGGTAATATTTTTTCAGAAACAATTACTAATAGTTTTTCCTTTAAGTTTATATTCCCATTTTGACAAAATTTATAAAAAGCTTTTGTTTTCGGTTCTATTAACTCTAAATTCGGAACTACAATCATATTATTTCGTTTATTATAAAATAAAGTTTGTAATGCTAAATTACGTTCTTTTTTATTTACTTTTAAAGTAACTGTTTTGGGTTTTGGACCAAATATAACACCCCCACCTTTCCATAAAGGAGAACGGTTTGATCCTGCTCGTGCACGACCAGTTCCTTTTTGACGCCAAGGTTTTTTACCTCCACCTCGAACCTCACTTCTAGTTTTTGTTGAAACTGTTCCTTGTTTTTGAGAAAGTTGATGTCTTAAAATATCTCTATGAATTAAATAATTACTTGAATCTTCTAAAATATTAAGTGTAATTCTAAATTTTTCATCTGCACTTTCTCCAGTTGAATCAGATGGCCTGTATTCTATAATTTTTTGAATAGTCATATGGTATTTTTCCTAATATTCCTTTGTTTACTACTCTTTTCTTATTTATTATTTTGAGGGAATTATACTTAGTAAATTTCCAGGTTTTCCAGGAACGGCTCCTTTAACAACTAAAATATTTTCATTGTGATTTACTTGAACAATTTTTAATTTTTTAATATTTGTCGTTTTATTTCCAAGTTGACCAGCCATTCTTTTTCCTGGTAAGACACGACCTGGTGTTGTTCCCATCCCAATTGAACCGGGAGCTCTATGATTTTTAGAGCCATGAGTCATAGGTCCTCTTGCAAAATTATGGCGTTTTTGAAGACCCGAAAATCCTTTTCCAATACTTTTACCCGTAATATTTACTAATTGTCCTGTAACAAATGATTCAACATTTAAAATTTGACCAATCTTGAAATTATTCGGATCACTTACATGAAATTCTTTTAAGTATCTCACCGGTTGAATATTTGATTTTTGTAGATGCCCTAATTGTGGTTGAGTTAGCATTTTGTGTGAAATGTTTCCATATCCGATTTGAATAGCATTATATCCATCTTTTAATGTAGTTTTGACTTGTGTAATTACACAAGGCCCAACTTTTAAGATTGTAACTGGAATTATATTTCCCGATTTATCAAATATTTGGGTCATTCCAATTTTATTTCCTAATAGACCTAAAGACACAATATTTTTCTCCAAAAAATACTTATATATATATTAAAAGTTATAAAAATTAATTTGTATAAAATTTCCAAATAAATAGTTTGACAATTTTAATTATCTAACTATTTATAACTCTAAAAAAATCAAAAGATTTTGTCTATATAAGAAACATAAACACTATTATAATATTTGTAAGTATATAAATTACATTTTGTACTAATTTATATTTACAGTTATATAATCTATATTTATATTAAATGTTTTTCAATAGTTTATACTATTTAATAGTAAATATAAACTTATATAAAAATAGAGAGGTTTTATGAATAAAGTAGTCGGAATTGACCTAGGAACCACAAATTCAGTAGTTGCGGCAATTGAAGGAGGACAACCTACTGTAATTACAAACTCAGAAGGATTTCGAACAACCCCATCAATTGTAGCTTATACAAAGAAACAAGAATTATTAGTCGGGCAACTTGCAAAACGACAATCAGTTGTTAATGCAGAAAATACGTTTTTTTCTGTTAAACGTTTTATAGGATGCAAAGCAGATGAGATTTCTGAAGAATCAAAAGAATTACCTTATAAAGTAATTAAAGATACTAATGGAAACATTAAAATTAAATGTTCTTCTTTAAATAAAGATTTTAGTCCTGAAGAAATTTCAGCCCAAGTTATACGAAAATTAATTAATGATGCTAAAGAATATTTAGGTCAAGATGTGACAAAAGCAGTTATTACAGTGCCAGCTTATTTTAATGACTCTCAACGTCAAGCAACAGTTGATGCTGGAAAAATTGCTGGTATTGAAGTTTTACGTATTATTAATGAACCAACTGCCGCTTCTTTAGCTTATGGTTTAGATAAAAAACAAAATGAAACTATTTTAGTTTTTGATTTAGGAGGTGGAACATTTGATGTTTCCATTTTAGAAGTTGGTGATGGAATTTTCGAAGTATTATCGACAGCTGGTGATACAAATTTAGGTGGTGATGATTTTGATAAAGCTTTAGTTCGTTGGTTAGTTGAAGATTTTCAAGCAAAAGAAGGTACTGATTTAACTAAAGATATTCAAGCTTTACAAAGATTAACAGAAGCAGCTGAAAAAGCAAAAATGGAATTATCAAATGTTGAAAAAACAACAATTAATCTTCCATTTATTACAGCAGACAAAAATGGACCTAAACATATTCAACAAGAATTAACACGAGAAAAATTTGAAAGTTTATGTAAAGAGTTAATTAATCGTTGTCGTATTCCAGTTGAAAAAGCATTAAAAGATGCAAAATTAGACAAATCATCAATTGATGAAATTGTATTAGTAGGAGGATCAACAAGAATTCCTGCTATTCAACAATTAGTAGAATCATTAACTGGAAAAAAACCAAATAAATCAGTTAATCCAGATGAAGTAGTAGCTATTGGAGCAGCGATTCAAGCCGGTATTTTAGCAGGTGAGATAACAGATATTCTATTGTTAGATGTAACACCATTGTCACTTGGTGTAGAAACAGTTGGCGGAATTATGACAAAACTTATCGCACGTAATACAACTATTCCAGTTAAAAAATCAGAACTATTTTCAACTGCTTCAAATAATCAAACAAATGTTGAAATCCATGTTTTACAAGGGGAAAGAGAAATGGTTAGTGGAAACAAAAGCTTAGGAACCTTTAAATTAGAAGGTATTCCAGAAGCTCCCAAAGGAACTCCACAAATCGAAGTAACATTTGATATTAATGTTGATGGTATTTTATCTGTAACAGCTAAAGAAAATGAATCAGGAAAACAACAAAATATAACTATCCAAGGTGCGTCTACTTTATCAGAAGCAGAAGTTAATACTATGTTAGAAGAAGCAGAAAAATCAGCTGCGATTGATAAACAACAAAAATTAATAGCGACAGCTGAGATGTTTTCAGCAGACTTAGATGAGGCAGTGAAACAAGATGTAGAGAATATCAAGTGGACACCTGAAGAAAAAGAAAGAATTCTTGAGTTACAAAATAATATGCGACAGGCTAAGGAAAACAAAAACTTTGAATCAATGCAAGAATGCTTTGATTTATTAGTTAAGCTTGGAAATAAATAATAGAGTAATCTAAATGTAGCCTTTTATACATACATGAAATAAAGATATATAAATATTTAGAGACTATTAAACTGCTGAGAAAAATATTTTACTAAAAAACGCATAATTAAATAGTAATTTTTTAATAATGAAATAATTATTTATTTTTATTTAAAATACTCAAATTATTTCATTATTAAACCTCATATCAATAAACTAGTTCATTAAAAAATAAAATTAAAATAGTCCATTTTTATTATTAAAAATTCATATTCAAGATATAAATTTCAACTTTAACAAAGATTATTTTATGATATATCTACTGATAAATTAATCGTTTTAGTTTTTTACTTTTATATCATCAACAATAATACATTCTGTTGTTAAAATCATACTAGCTATTGATGTTGCATTTTGTAAAGCGGAACGAGTTACTTTAGCTGGATCAACAACTCCTTCTTCATACATATTGCCAAATATATTTTTTGCAGCATTATAACCAACTTCAAATTTTTGTTCTTGAACTTTTCCAATAACAACTGGTCCATTAATTCCAGCATTTTCAGCAATTCGTTTTAATGGAGCTAGAATCGCACGAGAAATAATAATTGCCCCAATTAATTCATCTTCTTTTAAATTATTTTTCGCCCAGGTTACTAAATTTTCTGACAAATGAGCTAATGTAGCACCTCCACCAGGAACAATCCCTTCTTCAACAGCAGCACGAGTTGCGTTGATAGCATCTTCTAAACGTAATTTCTTATCTTTCATTTCAGTTTCAGTTACCGCTCCTACTCTAATTACAGCAATTCCACCAGAAAGTTTAGCAATACGATCTTGCAACTTTTCTTTTTCATAAGAAGTGTCTGCAATATTAACTTGTTTCCGTAATTGTTCACAACGAGCTTTAATATTTTCAATTTCTAATCCATCTCCCACAATTGTTGTTGTATCTTTGTTTACTATAATTCGTCTTGCTTGACCTAATAAATTTAATTGAATATTATCTAAACTTAATCCAGCATCTTGAGTAATAAGAGTTCCACCAGTTAAAACAGCAATATCTTGTAACATTAATTTTCTTAATTCACCAAATCCTGGGGCACGAACAGCCACTACATTAACAATACCACGTAGTTTATTTAATATTAAAGTTGCTAATGCTTCTTTTTCAACGTCTTCAGCAATAATTAATAATGGGCGTTTTGTTTTTGTAATTTGTTCTAAAATAGGTAATAAATCTTGTTGAACTAATGTAATTCGTTTATCAGTTAATAAGATATAAGGATTATCATAAGAAACCTCCATTTTTTCTGTATCAGTTATAAAATAAGGAGATATGAATCCTTTTTCTAATTTCATTCCTTCTGTAATTTCTAATTCGGTACTAATTCCTTTTCCTTCTTCTAATGAAATTACTCCTTCTTTACCGACTTTTGATAATGCATTTGCTATTAGTGTTCCAATTATATCATCATTACCAGCGGAAATAGAAGCCACTTGTTTAATCGATTGAATTTCTTCTACTGGTTGAGCAAATTCATTTATTTGCATTACTAGATATTGCGTAGCTTTTTCCATTCCTAATTTTAAAGAAATTGGATTTGCTCCTGCTGCAACATTTTTTAATCCCTCTTTAACCATTGCATACGCAAGGACTGTCGCAGTTGTTGTTCCATCACCAGCAACATCATTTGTTTTTGCTGCGGCTTGTCGAATTAAAGAAACACCTGTATTTTCTATATGGTCTTCTAAATTAATTTCTTTTGCAATTGTTACACCATCATTAACAATTTGTGGAGAACCATAAGCTTTTTCTAAAACAACATTTCGTCCTTTTGGACCTAAAGTTACAGAAACGGCTTCTACCATTATGTCCATTCCACGTTCTAAAGCACGTCTTGCGTTATCTTGATATAATATTTTCTTTGGCATAGTTTTAAATATTAATAAATTGAGAAAAGGTCTTTATTTGTAACTGTAAAATATGATTTAAGAATTCGGCAAGTTAAATTTTTAATTTTGTTAAAATTTTTTTGCGTAAAAGCTTTACGAAAAAGACTACTACTTAGTATTATTGAAGAATAATATAGTGTGGGCTTGTAGCTCAGTGGACTAGAGCACGTGGCTACGAACTACGGTGTCAGGGGTTCGAATCCCTTCTTGCCCAATATTTTCGTTTTGTTTTTTAATAAAACAAAACGAATATTAATTAAATATAAATTACTATATTATTTTATTGGGGTGTCGCCAAGTGGTAAGGCTGTGGACTTTGACTCCGCCATTCGTAGGTTCGAATCCTGCCACCCCAGTTTGGAAAATATTTCAATTGAATTTGAGCTATCATGTATTTTAAATTAATATATCTATATAGATATATTAATTTAAAATACATGATAGCTCAAATTCAATTTATAAAAGGCATAGATGAAAAAGTATTACCTAATGTTCGTTTAACTCGTTCTAGAGATGGTAGTACAGGAACAGCAACATTTTTTTTTTACAAAGCAAATGTCATAGATAAAAGTTTGTCCTTAAAAGGAGAAATTACAGGTATGTATATGATAGACGAAGAAGGAATCTTAGAAACACGTGATGTTAGTGCTAAATTTGTTAATGGCAAACCTGAAGCTGTTGAATCTATTTATATTATGAAAAATTCTGATGCTTGGAATAGATTTATGCGATTTATGGAACGATATAGTAAACATAATGGTTTAGTTTTTACAAAAGCTTGAAATTATATTTTAAACATTATAAAATTTTTAATGAAACGATTTTTGACAATTTTTTCTTCATAAATTTTATAATATTTAACCTCCTCCGACAATCGTTACTATTTCAATTCTATCGTTATTCTTAAGAAAAATGCTAGACCAATTTTTTTTAGGACAAATAAACTTATTATATTCTAAGACTAAGAGAGATTGATTATAATTAAAATAATTAATAACATCGAATAAATTAATGTTTTGATCTACAATATATTCTTCTCCATTTAAAAAAAAAGTTTTTGTTTTTTTCATAATAAAATTTTAAAAATCAAATATTTTGTTCAGAACCTAGACGTTATTTAATACAACTTGGTATAGTTGTTTATAGAAATAGTTTGGCGGGTGTAGCCAAGTGGTTAAGGCAGTGGGTTGTGGTTCCACCATTCGCCGGTTCAAGTCCGGTCACTCGCCCTATTTAAAATAGTCTAAATTAAAAAGTAAGAAAAATCAAATAGTTATATATTAAAAAAATATTTATATGTCACGATATCGTGGACCAAAATTAA
>JALLPC010000075.1:72844-82844 GCA_036940045.1 Stephanocyclus meneghinianus | reverse complement strand
TAATCGTTGTTTGTTTTGTATATGTAATCCAAAAATCATTTATTCGTATTGAGACTTTGGGAATAATAGTAAATTGTCCATTATTTAAGACATTTTGAATATGAAAAGTTTCAGTTTTAGGAACAATTTCTTGTGCTTTAAATCCACTTATAGAACCAAAAATAGCCCCAATTAAAATTATAATCATGCTAAAATGAACAATAATAGGTGCTATTCGACCCACTAAACCTTTATAGCAATAAAGAATATTTTTTTGTTGAAATATAGAATAGTGTTTTTCTTTTATTTTAAAGAATAATTGCGAAAATAGTAGATGTTTCAAATTTGTTGAAATATTTAACCTACAAAATTGCTGAGTTGTTCGAAAAAATTGGCATCTTCGGGCAATTTTTAACGAGGGAAATTGTTGTAATAAAGTACAAGTTAATAAACTTACTCCAAATAATATAATAAGTGTTATAAACCACAATGTTTTATAAATATGATCAAATCCAAACTGAAGAATAATATCCCATGCTAAAAAACCAAAGATTCGATTTGTTAAAGGATAATTTAATTTATAAGTTTCAATTGATTGATCTTGCTCAATAACTGTTCCAATTACGCTAAAACATGCAATTATTAATAAAATGAATATAGCAAACCTTAAATCTGCAATTGATTTAAAAATATTTTGTTTCATGAAAATTTTAATTGATAGAAATAGATTTTGTAGAAGCAAGACGAATACGACCTGAGGCTGCCCAATTTTTTAATTTTAATGTTTGACTATTTTCCAATTGAGAAAGGGGTATTAATTGAGTTAACGCTAAACAAATATCTTCAGTTGTAAATTCTCTTTTTTCATAAAAAGCATGATACATAGCTTCAATAATACTTTGACGAATTTCTGCTCCTGAAAACGAATCAGAAAGTTGAGCTAATTTTGAATAATCAAATGATTTCCAACTATTTGGTCTAAATTCTTGAATATGAATTTTGAAAATTTGTTCTCGTTCTTGCTTTTGTGGTAAATCTAGAAAAAAAATTTCGTCAAATCGACCCTTCCTAATAATTTCTAAAGGCAAAAGATCTACATTATTTGCTGTTGCAACGACAAAAACTGGTTTACTTTTTTCTGATAACCAACTTATAAATGTGCCTAAAACACGATTACTTGTACCACTGTCACCCTTGCTTTCATTTATACTGAAAGCTTTATCAATTTCATCAATCCATAAAATACAAGGAGAAATTGTTTCTGCTAATTCAATCATTTGTCTAAGGCGAGATTCTGATTCACCAATAATACCTCCAAAAAGTTTTCCAACATCTAATTTTAATAAAGGTAATTGCCATTCATTAGCAATAGCTTTAGCAGTTAAAGATTTTCCAGTTCCCTGAATTCCTACAAGTAATAAACCACGTGGAGTAGGTAATCCATAATTTGATGCTTGAATACCAAAAGAAATTTTTCGTTTTTTTAACCAATCTTTTAAATTATCCACTCCACCAATTTTAGAAATTGTTTCATTTGCAGACCAATACTCTAAAATTTCTGTTTGACTAATAAGTTGTTTTTTTTCATTTAATAAAAGTTGTATACTATTTTCATCAATTGTTTTATAAGTAGCGATAATTTTTGATAATACCCGTCTAATACGTTCGAGAGATAAACCTTGGCATGCTCGTGTTAAACTCTCCAATATTTGCTGATCAATTTCAATGTTTAATGATTCAACTAGCCTTTTTAATTCATAGTTAATTTCATTATCAATTGGTAATTGAAATTGTAAAACTGTAATTAAATCAGATAATTCTTTTGGAATATTTAATTCTGACCCAATAATAATAATTGTTTTAGGTTGAAGTTTCAAAATTCGAGTTATATTTTTTAATTTTCGTGAAATGGAAATATCTGTTAAAAATCGATTAAAGTCTTTCAATAAAAATAATGCAGGTGTTTGAGGGGTTAAACGTTCAATGAGTTCAAGGGCTTGAACTGGATTTCGTTTTGCAAATCCTTCGTTATTTGGATTATTTGTATATCCATCAATAAAATCCCAACTATAAATACTTCGATTCAAATTTGTTTTAATAGATTTGCGGATAATATATTCTACGCGATCTTCTTCAATTGTAGTAATATAGATAATTGGATATCTCGCTTTTAATAAAAGCGTTAATTCATCAGTAAATTTCATAAAATCGTTCGATCAAAATTTTGTGTACTAAAGTCCTATTATATTAATTTTACATAAAAAATTATTTATTATTAGAGTAAATAACCAGTATTAACTCTAATAATTTCTCCAATTAACGTTGGATTGCTAGCTTTTTTCGCCCTTTTTTTCTTCGATTTTGAATTATTTTTCTTCCTTCAGCGGTTGCCATACGGGCCCGAAATCCTGATACTTTTAAAATAGAAGAACGAGTTTTATTTGATAAAGTACGTTTTGTCATAAATATAGTTATTTTTTTTGAATAAAAACGAATTTAACCTTTATAGAATAAAGGAATGTAAAAAATCACGAATTAATAAATGTCTTACTGTTACATTTCGGTTTTGGAATAAATTATATGCCTCTTCTTTAAACTCGAACAAAGGATTTCGTTGTCCATAACTTCTCCATCCTACAGCATCACGTAATAAAGCAATTTTTTGTAGATGTTCTTTCCAAGCAATATCTGTATAATATAGAATAATTGTTCGTTCAAAAGATCGAATTAACCCAATTTCACATATTTCAAATTCGAGAACTTTTGTTTCATAAGATAACCAAAATTCTTGGAATAAATAAGTTTTTAATTCAAATGAATCTAAAGTATTTAAATCATACTTTAAACTTACTAATCTTGTCTTAAAAAGTTCTTCAATTCCAGACCTATCTTTATAAAACTTATCATCTTTTAATAAGTTTATAATATCTTTGATAACTTGTTCACCATACGCTAAAATAGTTTGACGAAGAGATTGACTTTCTAAAAGTTTTCTGCGTTCATAATATACAATATTACGTTGTTTATTTAATATATCATCGTAATCAAATAAATATTTTCGCCCATCATAATCTCTTTCTTCTACTCGTTTTTGAGCTGCATCTAAACTTTTAGTTAATAAATTTGATTCTAATGGTAAATCATCTAAAAGTTGANACTCGTTTTTGAGCTGCATCTAAACTTTTAGTTAATAAATTTGATTCTAATGGTAAATCATCTAAAAGTTGACTTTGCATAAAATTTTGAAGATTTGAACTTCCAAAATTCCGAAATAAGGAATCTTCTAAACTTAAGAAAAATCGAGAAGTCCCTGGATCGCCTTGACGTCCACATCGCCCTCGTAATTGATTATCTATTCGACGTGAATTATTTCTTTCTGTTCCAATAATATAAAGCCCTCCTAAATTCTTAACAATTTTATTATTAAGAGTTTGAGTTTTTTTTTCAAATTGACTTAGTTGAGTTAATAAAAATTTAAGGGAACATTCATAAGCAGTTTTAGGAATTCGAATTTGATCAATTTCATTTAGAAATTTTAAAATTCCAGTAGATGATAAACTTAAAAATTTCGACTCAGTAAATAATGACTTTAAAACACTTAAGACTTTTTGTGAAGTAAAATCAATATCAGTTGTTAATACTTTTTGGCTTTTATAATAAACTATTATCTTATAAAGTTGTTTTCGAACTTTAAATGTAATATTTCCACCTAAAATAATATCAGTTCCTCTCCCTGCCATATTAGTTGCTATTGTAATGCTTCCAATTTCTCCAGCTTGGGCAACAATCTCTGATTCTCGTTTTACATTTTCTGGTTTTGCATTTAATAATCGATATGATAATTGATATTCTTTTAACAAATCTGCTAACATTTCTGAATTTTCAACGGTCGTTGTTCCAATTAAAATTGGTTGTTTTGTTTTTGCAATCGATTTGCATTCTTTGGCAATCGCAGTCCATTTTGTTAAGCTATCTTTGTAAACAAAATCGGGTAAGTCTTTACGAAGATTTGTTCGAGCTGTTGGGATTTCTTCAACCGATAACCCATAAATTTTTTCAAATTCTAGTTCAGAGGTTTTAGCTGTCCCAGTCATACCTGATAATTTGGGATATAGCAAGAAAAAATTTTGATAAGTAATTGATGCAGCTGTTTCTGTATTTTGTCGAATTGGAACACTTTCTTTTGCTTCAATAGCTTGATGTAAACCTTCATTCCAGCGTCTATCTGGCATTATTCTACCTGTAAATTCATCAACAATAACAATTTGATTGTTTTGAACAATATAATGTACATTGCGGAAGAATAAAGCAGTCGCTTTAATAGCACTTAAAATATAAGGAATCCATGGATCATTTGGGTTATATAAATCTTCAATCTGTAAAATTTTTTCAATTTGAGTTGTTCCTTGTTCAGTTAAAATAATATTTCTATTTTTTTCATCAACTTTAAAATGAACATTAACCTCTAAATATTCAGCAACTTCTGCTGCTACAATATATTTATCAATACAAGTTTCTACGGCTTGTGAAATTATTAAAGGAACTTGCGCTTCATCAATAAAAATGGAATCAACTTCATCTACTATACAATAATTAAAAGGTGGTAAAACAACTTGATTAAGATTAGAAGCCATATTATCACGCAAATAATCAAAAGCTAATTCATTATTTGTAACATAAGTAATATCAGCTGCATAATTTTTTTGTCGTTCTCGAAAGGTCATATCTTCTTGAATTAAACCTGTATTTAATCCTAAAAATCTATAAATTTGCCCCATTGAAATTTGATCACGACTTGCTAAATAATCATTTACAGTAACAATATGAACACCCTTATTTGTTAAAGCATTTAAAACAGCTGGTAAAGTTGCCACTAAAGTTTTTCCTTCACCCGTCCGCATTTCACTAATCTTTCCACTATTTAAAACTAACCCCCCAATTAATTGAACATCAAAATGCCGAAGACCTAAAGTTCGAAAACTTGCTTCTCGTGTAATTGCAAATGATTCAGCAATTAATGCATTTAAATCTCCTTTTTCCTTATATTGCTTCTTTAATTGAAAAGTTTTATTTCTTAATTCTGTATCAGTTAATGTTTTTAAATTCGTTTCAAGTGAATTAATTTGATTGATTAAAGTTTGATATTGATTTATAACTGACTGTTTAATAAATGGATTTTTTAGCATTTTTAAGAATTTCGAAAAGTCGACTAAGCAATAATATTTATTCGTTTATGTTGAGCATCTTTATAATCAAATTTTACAGTCCCATCAATTAATGCAAATAAAGTGAAATCTTTTCCATATCCAACGTTAGAACCCGGTTTAAATTTCATTCCTCTTTGACGAATTAAAATATTTCCAGCTTTTACTTTTTCACCGCCAAATCTTTTAACCCCTAATCGTTTTGCATTTGAGTCGCGACCATTTTTTGTACTACCTGCACCTTTTTTATGTGCCATATCTCTATATTCCTTAAGTTTTAATTATTATAAATAGAATAAAATTTATTCGTTATCTTTCTTTTAAACTAATATTTTTGTTTATCTTTTTGTTATGTTTATCGAATCAATAAGAATTCGCGTTAAATCTTGACGGTGACCCTGTTTTTTGCGAGTTTTTTTCTTAGGCCGCATTTTGTAAACAATAGTTTTAGGACCACGTAAATGTTTTAAAATTTTTGCTCGAACTTTTACCGCATCTAAATACGGTCTTCCTATTCTCACTTGTCCAACACTTTCACTAACTAATAAAACTCGATTTAAAATAATTTCTTTTCCAACTTCTGTTGGAATACGATTTACATCATACCAGCGGGATGGTTCAATCCAAAATTGTCTCCCACTAATTTCTACAATTACATAGTTAATCTCATTCATAATATTCATAGCTCTTTCCTCCTTTTATTAAATAATACTACAAAATAAATTTTCTTTAAGTCAACTTAAATTAGAAATAGATAAATTTATAAATTTTTAATTAACCATAATTCACGGTAAAAAAAATCAAAAGCTTTCGATCGATCCAAATATGGATTTGTAATAATAGATAATGTTCGAGTTATTTTAATATTTTCAATTGGTATAATTTCAATTGTTTTTAATTCTAGTTCCTTTTCTATTGCTGAAGATGAAACAAAAGCAGCTCCTAGTCCCAAACTTACTGCTGTTTTGATAGCTTCAATCGAATTCAATTCCATAATAACATTAAATTGTTTAGTTTGAATATTATTTTGAATTAAAATATTATTAATAAATTTATGAATTGTGGAATTTGAATTTAATGTTATAAAATTTAAATGGTAAAGATCATCTTTAGTAATTTGCTTTTTTTTCTTTTTTGCAAATGGATGCGACTTTGAAATTATTAAAATCAGTTCATCTTGAACAAAATCTTCAATTTCCAAATTTTTTTTTAAATTGGTAGGAATATCTCCTCCTACAATAGCAATATCAAGACTTCGATTAGCAACTTTTTTTGCAATAATTCGAGTCGAATCAATGTCAATCTGTAAATTAATTTGAGGATAACTTTGCGCGAACAAAGTTACTATACGTGGAATTAGATACGCTCCAATAGTTTGACTTGCTCCAACTTTTAAATTCCCTCGTTCTCCATCTTTTAAATCATTTAAGGCTCTACAACTTTCTTCACATAAAGCAAGTATTCGTTCCGCATATTGAAGAAAAACAATACCAGCTTCAGTTAGTACGAGTTGATTACCAGTTCTATGTAATAATAAAATTCCTAAATGATTTTCTAACGTTTTAACTTGTTTACTCAATGAAGGTTGAGAAACAAATAGAATTTCAGCAGCTTGAGTAAAACTTTTTTCAGATGCAATGGCTTTAAAAATACGTAATTGTTGCAAAGTAAAGGGAAGAACCATAGAAAAAGTATTCAAAAGATTAATAAAAGAATTGTTATACTTGCGGATGGAGAGACTTGAACTCTCAAAACAAAAGTTACTAGGACCTAAATCTAGCGCGTCTACCAATTTCGCCACATCCGCTAATTTTAAACTAATATGTTTGTTTAACATTCAAAATTTAATAGAAACATCTATTGTTAACAATGATTTAATAAATTTAGTATTTTCTTAATATAGGTTTAAATTTATATTAAGAAAATACTAAATTTATTCCTCTACATATAAACGATATACAAAACTCGTAGTTTTACCTCGTAAAATTGATTTTGCTAATGATAAAGATTTTTGTGCTGATTTTGCTGCTTTTCTTTTCCAATTAGCTTTGCGACTATTTTTTTTTGCTTTTGATGTCCGTTTTTTAGGTACAGCCATAATTTTTTATCTTTATTTCAGATAGTTTTTTAATTTAAATTGATTGTACACAATAGAATTTAATTTGTCTAGATTTGTCTAAATCTGCTTTTAAAAAGTTATTAGAACTAAACTTAAAAGTTTAAATAATTAAATTAAAAAAATTTATTGGTAAAATCAGTAAAAAAATATTACAAGACTATTTTTAACTTTTCTAGTCTTGTAATATTCTTTTAACGTGATAAACGTTGAATTTGTTGAATTGCTAGACGACCAATATTAAATAAAGCCCATGAGGCTGCTACTAAAACAGGAGCAGCAATTACTAGTAAACGAGTATCCATAACTGATAGTCCTTTAGAAATGTTAAAAATTTAAATACAGAAAATAATATTAATGACTAGTATTATATATAATATTATATACAAAACTTTAAATATTTTTTAAGAATAATTTTTTTATTAGTTGCGACTAACTGTTGTATATAATTAATAGTTTTATAGTCTATTTTTAAAACTTTGGCATTGAACTATCTTTCCAGGAGGTCCCCCCCCAAGTATTGTCGTCGATTTATAACGTTTCACAACTGAGTTCGAGATGGATCAGTGTGGTTCCGCTCAGTACACTAAAAACACCAAAGCAAAAAATCTTTAAAATAGTATTTTATTTTAAAGATTTTTAAAATTCAAGTCCTCGATCTATTAGGACATCTTAGCACATACATTACTGTACTTACACTTAATGCCTATCAAACGGTTAGTCTTACCGTGATCTTACTCACTTACGTGATGAGAATACTTATCTTGAGGTGGGCTTCCCACTTAGATGCTTTCAGCGGTTATCCACTCCATACATAGCTACCCAGCGTTTACCGTTGGCACGATAACTGGTACACCAGAGGTATGTCCTTCTCGGTCCTCTCGTACTAAAGAAGGCTCCTCTCAATATTCTAACGCCTACACCGGATATGGACCGAACTGTCTCACGACGTTCTGAACCCAGCTCGCGTACCGCTTTCATGGGCGAACAGCCCAACCCTTGGGACGTACTACCGCCCCAGGATGCGATGAGCCGACATCGAGGTGCCAAACCTCCCCGTCGATGTGAACTCTTGGGGGAGATCAGCCTGTTATCCCTAGAGTAACTTTTATCCGTTGAGTGACGGCCTTTCCACTCAGTACCGTCAGATCACTAAGACCGACTTTCGTCCCTGCTCGACTTGTAGGTCTCACAGTCAAGCTTCCTTATGCCTTTACACTCTAGATACGATTTCTACCCGTTCAGAGGAAACCTTTGTACGCCTCCGTTACCGTTTAGGAGGCGACCGCCCCAGTCAAACTGCCCGCCTGAAACTGTTCTTTGACCAGATCATGATTCAAAGTTAGAAATCTAACATTACAAGAGTGGTATCTCACTGATGGCTCCAATAATCCCACAAGATTATAATCAACGCCTCCCACCTATACTGCGCGAATAAAGTCCAATTTCAATTTCAAGTTACAGTAAAGCTTCATAGGGTCTTTCTGTCCTGGTGCAGGTAGTCCGCATCTTCACAGACAAGTCTATTTCACCGAGTCCCTCTCCGAGACAGTATCCAAATCATTACGCCTTTCGTGCGGGTCGGAACTTACCCGACAAGGAATTTCGCTACCTTAGGACCGTTATAGTTACGGCCGCCGTTCACCAGGGCTTCAGTTACCAGCTTCGCTATTGCTAACCGACTTCTTTAACCTTCTGGCACTGGGCAGGCGTCAGCCCCCATACATCGTCTTACGACTTAGCGGAGACCTGTGTTTTTGATAAACAGTTGCTTGGATCTTGTTATTGCAACCTTATAGAATAAGGCACTCCTTCTCCCGAAGTTACGGAGTTATTTTGCCGAGTTCCTTAGAGAGAGTTATCTCGCGCCCCTTAGTATACTCTACCTACCCACCTGTGTCGGTTATGGTACAGGCATTTTTATTTAACTACATTACGAGCTTTTCTTGGAAGTATGACATACACTACTTCAACACCTTAGTGTCTCGTATTCACGTCTCAACTCAAAGCGTTTTCACCGCTTATCAACATCTTGAACGTTTAAACCGGTAAAACCAATATCCGGCTAGCTTAGCCTTCTCCGTCCCTCGATGTAGGATATTAATAAAAATGGTACGGGAATATTAACCCGTTGTCCATCGACTACGCTTTTCAGCCTCGCCTTAGGTCCTGACTTACCCTCCGCGGACGAGCCTTCCGGAGGAAACCTTGGGTTTTCGGGGTATAGGATTCTCACCTATATTTTCGTTACTCAAGCCGACATTCTCACTTCTGCTTCGTCCATACCCGCTTACGCTAGTACTTCAATCTACAACAGAACGCTCCCCTACCGATATATTAATTTGTTTATATATCGCACAGTTTCGGCAAATTACTTAGTCCCATACATTTTCGGCGCAGGTTTACTCGATCAGTGAGCTATTACGCACTCTTTAAAGGATTGCTGCTTCTAAGCAAACCTCCTGATTGTTTATGCACTCCCACCTCCTTTACCACTTAGTAATTTTTAAGGGCCTTAACTGGTGCTCTGGGCTGTTTCCCTCTTGACAATGGAGCTTATCCCCCACAGTCTTACTGGTAAACTCTACATTTAGCATTCTTAGTTTGCAACGATTTGGTACCGAATTACCAGCCCGCATACGTAACAGTGCTTTACCTCTAAATTATAACATTTACCGCTGCGCCTAAACGCATTTCGGGG
>JALLPC010000075.1:65344-70344 GCA_036940045.1 Stephanocyclus meneghinianus | reverse complement strand
CACCCGTCCGCCACTAGAGTTAAAAACTCTCGTACGACTTGCATGTGTTAGGCATACCGCCAGCGTTCATCCTGAGCCAGGATCAAACTCTCTTACAATATCCATAATTTATTTTTTATTTGTCACATAAACATATGACATAAATCTATTAATAATTTTACCATTATCTTTTAATAAATATTAATTACAATAATTTAATATTAAATATTTATATTTAATATTAAATTATTGTAATTAATATTTATTAAAAGATAAAAAAACCTTAAATTTATTTATAAAGTTTTTTTATCTTTATTTTAATTTTTATTACAAAACTTCAAAAAAACTCTTTTGAAGCAGTACAAAGAGGTTCAAAAAAAGTTATAGAATCTATCAGAGGGAGAATTTCTGAACCAGATATTAATGGACGAAAATTTATACCGAATTGAGCATAATTTTCTTCCATAAAATTCAGTATATCTGGTCGCTCGAAATACCAAAATTCTCGAAGATTATTTGGTATTGGATATTTATACCATAAATAAGGTAAATAATGAAATTGAACGACATCTTTTAACTCTCCATCAATTATCATTTTAACTTCATTGCCTTCACTTGGTAGAAATGGCATAGTAAAAACTAAATGATTTGCCGAATCGGCAATTTTTCCAATTAGCATTGCTAAAAATGTAGGAACTAAATCAATACCAACTATACACGGTAAAATCCCTGCTAAACCATCATAAATCCAATCAACAAAATCAACAGCAAATACCCATGGATAAGTGTAAGGATTGATCGCAAGCATCCAAAATAACATTGTTCGTATACTTATAATCGCTCCATAAAGTAATATGACATAAAAAAATACATCTCTACACAATTCTAAATTAGAATGATCAACGGTTATATTAAAATTAATTTGTATATATCCTGATAACCAATCTGGTAAAAAATACATATTTCTATAATTTTCTACATAAAAATTGTAGTATCCTTCTGCCTTATGCTGATAAAAATGTTTCTCAATTGGCATAGTATAAGGAAAAGTTCCAAATAATGCCTCACTTAAAGTTTCAGGACGTTGTATTTGATTAGGAGGTATTTGTGTTATATGTTTTGGTAATAAATCTGGGCTTGTTAATTGATCACGTAATTTTGAGTCTAATGGAAAAATTGGCATTCCAGGAACGTCTGGATAACCCAAAAATCTAGCGATGGACTCAAAAACTATTTTCGATGCATCATAGATTATTGTTTGTATTTCTTTTATACGGTTGTCAAAAACCATTTTTTAAACTTATTTTTAAAAGTAATTTATTTATTCTCTGATAAATCGAATAGTGATTTATATAAATTAGTCTATAGTTCTTGTCAAGTTTTGATAATATAAAGAGTGATTTAAAACCACTTTTTTTATTATACTATGTTCTATATTTCATTTTAGATTAAAGTTTGATTGGGAATCAAGAAATAATAAAAAAAAAATTAAAAATTTGAGTCAAAAATCTTAACATACTCAAAATTAAAAAATAGAACGTTTTATTTCCGGAAAAAAAGCTCAGTTTTCAACGAAATAAAAAACTTAAAAGATATTTTTAAAATTTTTATTTGCTTAACATAATTTCTTATATGTGATATAGTTAATTTAGTTAAATTAATGTAAACGGGATATAGCTCAGTTTGGTAGAGTACCTGCTTTGGGAGCAGGGTGCCGTAGGTTCAAATCCTACTATCCCGACGTAAAATTAAAACAAACTAACAAAAGTCTAATATATGTTAATTTTTTTAAGTTTGTTTTAGCGAAACATTAAAAATATTTTTAGTGAAGTACTGATAAAATATTTCACTAAAAATATCTTTAAATAATGTTAGAAATATAATCCTAACATATCTGGAAAAAAGCGATTTATTTCAATAATAAATCCGGCAGTAAATGTCATCCATAATGTTAAAAGAACAGGAGCTGTTGATAAATATTTTTGAAAATCGTTCATAGTAATAAAATCGATATTAGAGTAAATAATTAATGAATTTAACGAGGTGAGACAGTTATATCTTCACTAACTGCTACTAAGTCATTACTAATTAATTCCTGCCATGCTGAAATTGGCCAAATATAACCAGTTGTCATGATCTTTAATGCTAAAGGAACATTAATAATAATTTCACTCTCACTTGGATTCGCACTTGTACTTATTGCACGTAAGTATTTACGTCCAACCCACCCAATCCAACCAGAAATATATATAAATCCAAATCCCGGTAATATAAATTCTGCTGCATGACTCCATCTTCCATCTGCAATTAAATGTGGTAATCCGTCTACCCCACATAATAATTCTGAACGTGAATATTTATCAAATCGAGCTTGTGTACGCTCAATTTGTTGTTTTAATGCTAAAGCTGGAGGAGAATCAGCTTCATATTGACTTGCTCGCTGTTCTAATTTTTTTACACTTGCATTTAATCGTTTAGTAAATGTAGGAGATTCACTACATTTTGTTAATCCACCAATTTCAGCAAATGCTTGAGTTGGTGTTAACGCAATTAAAACCGAAAATAATAGAGTTAATAAATTGACACGTTTCATTAAAAATTAAAAAATTAAAAATATCTACTTTAGTAAAAAATTTCATAAAAATTAAAATTACTAATATATATGATAATTTAGTTTTAAATAAAAAACCATTTTTATTTAAATAAGTAATATCAGTTTTAGTTTAAAAATAAAAATAAACACTAATTTAATTAAATTACATAAAAAATTATGAAAATCTGTATAGCTATTTTCTAAGTAAAATGAATAATTATTTGAAAACTAAAGAGTAAATAATTTAAATTTACTCTTTAGTTTTCAAATAATTATTCAAGATCACGACGATTTGGGTTTCGTGAAGGATCACTTGAAAGGAATCCAAAAATAAATAAAGAAACAAAAAAGATAACTGTTGTATAGACTAAAATTTTTAAAGTTAACATTTAATTTTTCCTAAAAACTGTTTTTAATAATATTAATTATACTAAAATATAATAATTATGACCTATTTAATTAAATAAAAAATGTTAATAATTCATAGATCATAAAAATCTTTATACTTAGAACGATAATGGGTAAAGTTTAAAAACTGAAATTTCAAGTTGTTTGTCTATTAAATTTAAACTCTTAACACTATCAATATTTAGATTTTTAATCAAAATATACCCTTCAATAATAAGATAATCATTGGATTTGTAATATTTAGCAACGTCATAACTAAGTTTACCCCAAATAGAAAGGTTAAGTATAAGCTTTGGATAATTTTTTGAAATTTGAGGTAATTGAACCACTAACTCAGTAAGTGATGTCCCATCTTCAAAAAAACTTTGACCTGAATTTTTAATAATTTTTACGGTAAGAATAGCATAATTCATTGAGAATTATATAAAATTAAATTATTAACGTTTTTTGTTTTTGAATATCTTCAAAATTAATATCTCTTAATCGTTTTAATAAGCGAATAAAATATTCTAAGAAATAATCATCTAATTGACTAATTTCATTTGATTTAATTTTAAAAGTTTTATATAAATCGAATGTTGATTTTGAGAAATCATTTTCAATATTTAAAATTTCAACAAAAGCCAACCGGTCACTTATATTTTGTCCCCATTCAAAAAATCCTAAACACCTAGCAAATATTTTTAAAAGAAATAGTGGAATTTGATTAACTTTTGCTGATTGTCCAGCAAGTTGCTCACATAAACTTATGATTTCTGACGAAACCCAACCTTTTGGCCCTCCTAAACAGAAAATTTTATTTTTCGTATCCGGAAGTTGTAAAGCTTTTAAACAAAATTTTGCAATATCTTGTGTATCAATATAAGATACACAAGTATTTTCATTTGTTACCCAAATAGGTAAATTTTCTAAAATTGGAATTGCATATTGCTCAATTAAACCTTGATAAAAGCCTGTTAAACGAAAAATTGTATAAGGAATTTCACTTTGCTTTAATTTAATTTCAATCCCTTGTTTCATTTTCATTAGTGGTATATTTGAAAATTGATCTAAATTTTGTGTTGAACAAAATATAAATCGTTGAACTTTTGCGGCCTTTGCTGCTTCAATTAATGCAAGTTTTCCATTCCAATCAACAGTTTTTACGATATCTAAATCGGATGGACGACTTGTGGAAGCATCAATAACTGCTGTAATACCTTGAAAACAAGACGGAATTGTTTCTGGGATACTTAAATCACCATAAATTAATTCAGCTCCCCATTCTTTTAAAAAGTTAGCTTTACGAAAATTCCGAACTAAACATCGTACTGGATACCCTTTAGTTAAAGCTTGTAAAACAATTTGGCGTCCTAAAGTTCCCGTACCTCCAACAATCAGTAAACTCATATTTCTATATTAAACAATTTATAGACTCTAATTAAAAAATTAAAATTTTTTAATTAAAGATTGTACTTTGTAGTATATCATTCGCTTCAATATTAACTAATTCTTTTTTAGTTAATACTTGACCACGACTATCAAAAATTCGATTTGCTTGACGCATCCGAGCTCTATCTAATGCATTTTTAATACTACGTGCATTAGCAAATAAAGGTTTCTGTTTTCTTCGAGCAATATACTCTTTTAAAGCAATTTCTGCTTGAGGAGTTAATTGATATTGCTGTTCATCTAACATCATTTTCGCAATTGTCAATAGTTCTTCAACAGTATAATCAGGAAAATCAATATGATTTGCAATTCTCGAAGATAAGCCTGGATTTGATTCATAAAATTTATCCATTGGTTCTTTATAACCTGCTAATATTACAACTAATTCATCACGTTGATTTTCCATAACTTGTAATAAAATTTCGATAGCTTCAGAACCATAATCTCTTTCATTATCTGGTTTATATAAATAATACGCTTCATCAATGAATAATACACCACCCATAGCCTTTTTAAGGACTTCTTTTGTTTTTGGAGCTGTATGACCAATATATTGACCAACTAGATCATCACGCGTAACAGTTAATAA
>JALLPC010000075.1:60344-62844 GCA_036940045.1 Stephanocyclus meneghinianus | reverse complement strand
ATCATTATAATAATTTAAAGGTAATATCTTAGAATAATTGTCTTAGCATATAGCAAGTAAATGAGAAATAATTTATTTAATTGCTGTATGCTAAGATAATTAATTATTTTTTAGAAAATTTTTTAAATTCGTCATAAAGATCATCTTCACCATCATTTCTATTCCCAGTACTAATTTTAATTCCAAATTTTGCCAAAAATTTAACAAATCGTTTTATTAATCTTTCTTGTCGATATTCCCAACGAATTTTTGAATCACGACGTTTTGCTTTTTGTATTAAGTCTTTGTTTTCTTTATTTTTTAAATATTGTTCATATTCTTCATTTGTCATATCATCTAAAGTACCACGTCCTAACCACCCATACCAAAGTCGAGGTAATTTACTGTATGCTGATCGGATAGTACCAAAACGATATTTTTTTAATTTGGATGAAGCTTGTCGACTGATCATATAAGCTCTTTTATTTTGCCAAATCGTATGACCACCACTATATATACTATCTTTTGGTCTTAAACCAATGTGGAGCTCTGTATTTTCTGTAAGAAATGGAAAATAAAAATATTGGCCACATAAAGCATGTAACATTGCTAAAGTAATAAATATATATTGAGCTGCAACTAATGTAATTAAAAGATTTGTAACTAATTCTGCTTCACGAAAATAACTATTGGTTATTAAAATATTGTTTAAATAATAAATTAAACGATCTTGGATAAAAATAAATGGTCTTTCAATAAATTCTAGTCCTATTAAAAAAGTCCAATGCCATCTTAAAAGATATGGGCAATAACGCTTATTTATTCTAACTATAAAAGTGTACCATAGCATACCTGACAAATTAGTTATTTGGGTATCAATAAATCTATAAATTTGTGGAAGAGCTTTTAATGTTATAAAATAATATACTTTATCAGTCAAAAATTTAAGATTAGTTGGAAAATATGACCAAAGCATTGATATAGGATCATACCGATAATTCTCATTACTTGTTATTGTACTAAATGCTCGAATTACTGGACCATAAAATGTTCCACTATCAAAACGGGTACCAGCTTTTGAAAATTCACTTGTTTGTTGATAGTAGATTTCGCTAAAATCATATGCAAGATTATGAGTTAACGGACACATCCATAAAGTTCGCATATAATAATATGCTAAATCTCTTAAATGCATATACCATAGATAACCTGCGGCCAATCCAATACAGGTTATAAAAAAACCAGTTTTAATATTATATTTTTTAGAAAGAAAAATAAACCTTATAACTAGAATAAAAATTGCAATATTTTCAATATCAACAAATCCTAAACCATGTTGATAATGCTCCCAAAGAGATTTAATTATTAATTTAAAAGTTTCAAAAGAAATTGGTGTTGAAACTTGAGTAAATTGAAATAAATGTGAATAATCTTCACTATTAAAAGGTCCTTCAATACCTAAAAAATCAAGTAGTGTTTCTTGATCAATATTAATTAATAAAGAGAAAAAACTACTAAACCAAAAGTGTAAATTGTTTATTAACATATTTTATAATTATAAAATATTATATTAGTAAAATTAATGTATTATAATATTAATTTTAAGTTTCTAATATTACACCGTATGATGCAAGAGTAATTTTATAGAATAAATGATAAATATGTCAAGACCTTTTTGAAAAAATTTAATATATAAAAAAGAAATTGGTAGAAAAAATTTTTCTACCAAAAAGATAAATATAAAAAGCAATCTCTGACTATTTACCAATAGCCTAATGAAACAGCTTTATCAATCGGTAAACATGCGCCTATTCCAAACCAAACAGCAAAAATAAAGCCCACAATAAAAACTAAACTTGCAATTGGACGACGGAATGGATTTTGAAATTTATTTACATTTTCAATAAATGGTACTGTAATTAATCCCGCAGGAACTGCAGCCATAGCTAAAACTCCTAATAATTTATTTGGAAGTACACGTAATAAATTGAACGTTGGGAAGAAATACCATTCAGGTAAAATTTCTAATGGTGTATTAAATGGATCAGCTGGCTCACCCATTTGTGTAGGAGCCATTACTGCTAATCCGATACAACAAGCAAATGTTCCTAATATACAAACTGGAAAAAGATATAATAAATCATTAGGCCAAGCAGGTTCACCATAATAATTATGGCCCATACCTTTCGCAAGTTTTGCTCTTAACTTTGGATCTGTTAAATCTGGTTTCTTAATTATTGACATAGTTATTCCTTCTCAAAAAAATTAAATTTAAATTTTATAATTCAGATTAAAGAGGTCCTGAAATACCTTGTTTACGAATCATTAAGAAATGCGTTAACATTAAAACAGCAGCAGCTAAAGGTAAAACAAAAGTATGTGCACTATAGAATCGTGTAAGAGTACTTTGACCTACACTTTCTCCACCACGTAAAACTAAAACTAATGGTGGTCCAATAACTGGAACAGCCGCAGGAACACCTGTTACAATTTTACATGCCCAAAAACCAACTTGATCCCA
>JALLPC010000075.1:47844-52844 GCA_036940045.1 Stephanocyclus meneghinianus | reverse complement strand
TATAATAACATTTTCTTTGAGAGAAAACTAGAAAAAGTTTTAATTTTTAAAATTCTTTACCTAATTCATAGAAAAAATTCGATATAATATTAATTAAAATATATAAGTAATTCTTAATTATGAATAACTTTTGGACTAATATAGTTAGATATCCACGCTTTTTTATTAGTAGTATGATAGGATTAATATTAATTCTATTAAGTCCTTTTAAAAATTTATTTAAAATCCCAAAGTTACGTTGGTTTGTAATTTTGTTTAGTTTAATTTTTATTGTAAGTTTATCTTTCGTTATTCGAAAAATGGTTGGATTATAAAAGAAAATAGCCAGAAACATAAAATTTTTAACAAATAAAAATTAAATATTATTGTCCGGATTTAAGAATAGTTTAAAATTACAAAAATAAAAAAGTAGAAAAAAAGATCTTTAGATAGTAACTCTTAAAACTATATAGTTTAATTTTCTTAAATCAATTGAACATTTATTTAAATTCAACAGTTGTTTAAATCCTTATTTTATAGTCTTTTATCAACTATTTTTGACCATTATAGTCAATTTTTTTATATAAATGTAGCCAATAATAAATATTTTTGATCCATTTTTGTTAAAAACTGACTCTCAATATTTACTAGACCGTTTTTAGTAAAAAATTGAAAAAAATTAAACGAACTAGACAAATTATAAAAATTTGTCTAGTTCGTTTAATATAAAATTTATTAGTAATGTGTCAAGTTTTGGTTCATTTGGGTCATTGTTTAATTTTGATTTTAAAAAGTTTGTTAAAAAATATCTATTTGTATATAGAAATCCTACCCATTTTGGTACCCAATAAAGTAGTTTTATTTTTTCTTTTTCTTTTGATTTTTCATAGTAGATTTCGAATGGTAAATTTTTTTCATTTATAATTTAGTAGTTTTTTTGTTTTAAGTTAAATCTTAGATAATGTTCTATTACTTCTAAGCTTATCTTTTTATTGTATTTAAATTTATTTATAAAATTTAATGCTTCGTTAAATAGTCCTAGTTTGTGTAATATAATTAATAACGCTACTATTAAAATTGTATTTTGAAAGATTTTAATATTTTAAATTGTATGTTTAAGGACGGAGAATATTTGGGATAGTATTCTCCGTCCTTATATTTATTCCATCCTTTATCACTTTGTTAATATTTTAGATCCTCTAAATACCTCTTTACTCGCATTTCTCTTTTTATCATTCGTATTTCTTTTTCTTTTTTTCTTAATTCTATTTCTTTTATAGCTTCTTTTCGTTTTTTATCGCTTATATTTTCCCAATCTAGGTCTTTTGTGATTCTATACACTTCCCATTTATCAAGAGTCCATGTTGATACACTTAAATCATTACCAGTTACTATAATCCATGGAGGGGTAATTAATAATTGATCACCATCAATACCCCCTCCATACATAGATGTTATAAGGCCATTTTTAAGCGATTCTAGGGAATTACTTAGACCAGAGCATATACTGCTATCTGCTGTTCTTGGTAAGTCCACGCAGTATATTTTTCTTGCTCCTTGTACTGTTATACATCTTTTTAGTTGTGAGCTTGTACCTTCACTAATTAATCCAATATCGTTTTTATATTTGTAGTATAAGTATTTTAAAAAACTACTTTTGCCACTGTTTCCTTTAGGATCTTCAATAAAAATTATTTTTCTATTATCTGCTGGTTTTATTCGACCTTGTGCATTAAATATTAAATCGTATAATTTTTTTTGCCATTTATGCCAGTTTTTATTGTCGAATAATACTTCAATATCTTTCGCATTATATTTATAATTAAGTTGATTCTCTTGATGAATCTTATATTCATTACTTTCTTTAAATTTATTTAATAATATGTTAAATTGTGTTTTTGTTAATGCTTCGCATTTTCCTGATAAATAAGTTGCTTTTTTAAAATCATCTAGTTCATTTGAAAATTCTATTATATTTAGATTTTTTGATAATGCGTTGCGTAGTAGTCCAAGTCTTTTTCTTGTGTTTGTTTTGAATATAAATATTGCTTAATTTATATATTCGTTATTTTCTGTTGTCACTCTGCTTATGCTATAGGTTTCATATGTAGCGTTCATTTTTGATAGCACTGGCTCCATAGAATCCTCAAACTGTTCCATTGTTTTTATAGGGCACAATGGATTGCGTTTTAGTGACACCATAAAATACGAATTTTTATTATCAGTGGAATAATTCATTTTTTTTTTATTTATTTTTAAAAATATAACGAATAGAATTGGGGATTCTATTCGTTATCTAAATCTTCTATATCTTCTAAGCTCTTTTCTTCATCATCTTTAAAGAAAAACTCATCTATAAATGTTTTTTTGTTTTTTGCCTTTTTATCAGCAGTATTTTCTTCTTTTGTTAGTGATTCTATAGTTTCTGGTTCTATATCACTATTTGTTTTAAATATTTCCATGTTTCTAATTAATGTATCATTAATTAGATATTTATCATTAAAATCAAGTACGTATTCTGCGTTATCTAAACCTTTATTTCCTATAATTAAATTTTGTATATCAATTGTTTGTTTATTAATACGTTCACTATGATAATATTCATTAAGTTCATCTTCCCAAAAGTTTATATTGTTAGATGCTATTTTTTGGGTACATGGATAATCTTCTTCACCTATTTTTTCAGTAAATTCAATTGTACGACTAATTTCATATCTATTAATTACTGGTGAAGTTCCGTGGAATCTTATAGCATCATTTGATTTATGTGTTGCTCTTGCTCCGTCTAGTCCTGTAGAACATACAATGAAGAATGTGTGTGCACATGCTTCGTTTATTTCTGTTCTCATTAAGTCATATAAGTCAATTCCTCGTTCATAATTATGATCTACTTCTATTATTGCTGTTTCTGTTGGGAATAAGACAAAATTGTATGTTCTTAGTACATTAATATTTTCTATTATTGCTCCTTTAGAAAAAATATCTACATTTTTTTTTACAAGTAGGCTGTCAAAGAATCCTTCTGAGCCGTCTCCAACAAAATTAGTTGTTATTAATTCATCATTTGTTAGATAATTTGTTGCATACGGCTGATTTTTTTGTGTTAAGATCATCTCGAATAACTCTCTATTAGTGTATGCAGAAGCTTTATTATTACAACTTATTTTTCTTTTACTGTTACATAAGTAAACTTTTATGTTTGTATAATAACATTGCATGTCATTATTTATTATAAGTTTTGTTTTTATTTTTCTTATTAGTGAATATACTTTGGTTGGTCTTTGGTCTATAGTTATACCTTCTATTGCTAATTTGTTTTTTAATCTTTGCTGTCCTTGTGTTGGTTGTTTTGTTCCTAATACTTTTTTACTTCTACTTTGACGTAATTTGTCACTTAATTTTGCTTCTTTTATTACTTCTTCTGCCCTTGTTAAAGTGTGCCAATCTTCATATGTCATAAAACTTCTAGGTCCGAATATATCGATTCGTCTTTGATCCATTCCACATCTTGACACAAGATATTGTCTTTTTAAATTTGCATCTTCTCTAGTGTCAAATAGTTTAATAGATCTTATTTGATATCCGTGTGGTATATTTTTAAATATGCCTCTTGTCGGTATACCTATAGTTGTTTTAAATATTTTAACTTGACCTGTTATCATTTCAGCGTTAGCTCTTGTTTTATATTCACTTCTATAGTTAGTTATCATAGTTGTAAACATTCTGTTTCCTATAACGTCTATTATAGTTTTTGCAATGTCTCCTCTAAGTTTTCCTCCTATTAATAGTGATGTTGCATCTATTGCATATTGACTTAAATATGACATTATAGTTTCTTGTTGATTCGGCGTTAGCTGTTCACTTCCTTTTTTAAGGATATCTAATACTTTTCTCCCTTGTGGATTATTTGATAATTCTCTAGTTACTCGTCGTCTGATTTCGTTATTAATTGCAAATCCTTCTGATATTTTTTTGTTATTCATAGTATAATTTTTAGTGTAATAGTTAATTTTTTGATTTAAACAACTTTTTAAACAAAATTATATGTTTTTGGTTTTTTTAAGCTGGTGAAGGGATTTGAACCCCCAACCTACGGATTACAAATCCGTTGCTCTACCGTTGAGCTACACCAGCAATCTTTTTAGTAACCTCTGTTTATTTACTAAACATATGATTTTAAATCATTTATACACACTGTAAATATAATATCATCTCGACAATTAAAAAACAATAGTTAAGAGATAAATTTTTTTTAGGCATCTTTAAAGTAAGTTAATCCCGCTAAAAGTAAATAAAAATTTTGTTGTTTTTGCTCTTTTAAGTATGTTACAATTTATAACAAAACTATATTTATATAAAATTAATTAGCATAAAAAATGGGACAACAAATTTTAAGAGCAATATTAATAGGAATAATATTTATTAGTCTTATTGATTTAGGAGTAAAAACCTTTGGGATAGAAAGTCCTGAAAGTCCAAATACTATAAGAAACCAAGCCCAATTAAATCAAAATGTTGTAAGCTCCCGTATGACATATGGACGTTTTTTAGAATATTTAGAAATGGGATGGGTAAAACAAGTTGATTTATATGACAATAGTAGAAATGCAATTGTTCAAGCATCTAGTCCAGAATTAGGAAATCGACCACAGACAATTCGCGTTGAGATTCCAGTTGGAGCTGCCCAATTAATACAAAAATTAAAAGAATATAATATTGATTTTGATGCACATCCAGCTGAACAAAAGAATTTATTTCTTACAATCGCAAGTAATTTACTTTTACCATTAGTTTTTATTGCAGGGTTAGTTTATTTTTTCCAAAACTCTGAAAACTTTGGTGGAGGATCTGGTCAATCACCATTAAATTTAGGTAAATCGACAGCCCGTTTTGAACGTCGTGCTGATACGGGGGTTAGTTTTAATGATATAGCTGGTATTGATGAAGCAAAAGCTGAATTCGAAGAAATTGTTTCATTTTTAAAAGAGCCAGAAAAATATACAGTTGTTGGTGCAAAAATT
>JALLPC010000075.1:45000-47716 GCA_036940045.1 Stephanocyclus meneghinianus | reverse complement strand
TATTGGGGCTGCCAGAGTAAGAGATTTATTTAAAAAAGCTTCAGAAAATGCTCCTTGTATTGTTTTTATCGATGAAATTGATGCAGTAGGTCGAGAACGTGGAGCTGGTGTTGGGGGTGGAAACGATGAACGTGAACAGACGCTGAATCAATTATTAACTGAAATGGATGGGTTTAAAGAAAATAAAGGAGTAATTGTAGTTGGTGCTACAAATCGTGTTGATATTTTAGATGCTGCTTTATTACGACCTGGAAGATTTGATCGTCAAGTTACAGTTAATTTACCAGATCGATTAGGCCGTATAAGTATATTAAAAGTTCATGCGAAAAATAAACCTTTAAGTGAAGATGTTTCATTAGTTCAATTAGCAAATCGAACTCCTGGATTTTCCGGGGCAGATTTAGCTAATTTATTAAATGAAGCTGCAATTTTAGCTACCAGATACAAAAAGTCAACCATTTCAAAAAACGAAGTTAATCAAGCTATTGATCGAATTATTGGAGGTATTGCAGGTACTCCTATGGAAGATAGTAAAAACAAAAAATTAATAGCCTATCATGAAGTTGGACATGCAATTACTGGTACAGTTTTACAATCACATGATGAAGTAGAAAAAATTACAATTACCCCACGTGGAACTGCAAAAGGCTTGACCTGGTTTACGCCAGAAGAAGATCAAAGTTTAATATCTCGTTCAGCTTTATTAGCTCGTATTATAGGAACATTAGGTGGTCGCGCAGCTGAACAAGTTATTTTTGGTGATCCAGAAGTAACAACTGGTGCAAGTAGTGATTTACAACAAGTTACTAATTTAGCTCGACAAATGGTTACTAGATTTGGAATGTCAAATATTGGTCCAATTGCACTTGAAGATGAATCGAATGGTCAAGTATTTTTAGGTGGAACAATCAATCAAAATTCTGAATATCCAGAAAGTATGGCAGATAGAATTGATGATGAAGTATGTAAAATTATTAACTATTGTGAACAGAAAGCTCTTCAAATAATTGTGGATAATCGTGTAATTATTGATTTAATTGTTGAAAAATTATTAGATTTAGAAACAATGGAAGGTAATGAATTCCGTGAACTATTAAGTACTTATACAATTTTACCAAATAAAAATTTAAAATATATTTCAAAATATAAAACTTCTTTTAATTAGAAATTAAATATAAATCAAATTAAAAAACATACTTATATTATTAAAAAGGTTGGTTTTTTTATTCAATTTGATAAGTAAATAAATTGAACAATATAATAGATTTAAAAGATTATAGTATTAAAATTAAGATTAGTAAAAATACTTATGTAGAAAAAATTTATTAAACTGTAATCTGTATTATATTCAAATATTAAAAATTTTAAATATTGCTATATAAACCTTATAAATATACAATTAATATAAATAGATAAAGGTAAAAATTAAACTTAATTTTTACCTTTATCTATTTATATTAATTCTAATTTACAATACATTTAAAAGTCTAAAGAAGTTTATGGCAAAAAAAAGTATGATTGAAAGAGAAAAAAAACGAATTAAGCTACATAAAAAATACGAATCAAAACGTCAAGTATTATTGATGGAATATAAGAATACAAGTGATTTTAATTTAAAATTACAAATTCATTCAAAACTTCAACAATTACCAAAAAATAGTTCAAAAATTCGTATTCGAAATCGTTGCTGGAAAACTGGTCGTCCGAGAGGTTTTTATAGAGATTTTGGTATTTCACGTCATGTTTTACGGGAAATGGCTCATAAATGTTTATTACCAGGAGTTACAAAGTCTAGTTGGTAACATATAAAAATGATATACAAATTATAAATTTAAACTATAATTTATATATAATTTATTTAGAGTATAGGTAAAATCTATAATTATTTAGTAAACATACTCTAATTCCTTAGAATCCCTTTATTTAAATATTTATATAATAAAAAATACTATGATTACTGATTTTCAAGTTTATATCGCATTAATGTGTGCTTTATTAGCAAGTGTTTTAGCAATTCGGTTAGGTGCTACTCTTTACCAATAATTTAAAACGTAATCAAACATTTATAGATTTAATTGATAATTATGGTAACACAAGATTTAAAAAAATTCTCTTCACCTGTTTTTCCATTTACTGCAATTGTAGGTCAAGAAGAAATGAAATTAGCTTTACAGTTGAATGTTATTGATCCAAAAATTGGTGGGGTCATGATCATGGGAGATCGTGGAACAGGGAAATCAACAACAATCAGAGCAATTGCTGATTTACTTCCAGAAATTGAAGTCGTAAAAGATGATCCTTTTAATTCTCATAAATCAGATTTAGATTTAATGGGAAATGAAGTAAAGATTGCAATTCAAAATGGTGAAGCATTGGAAACAGAATTTATTAAAATTCCAATGGTAGATTTACCATTAGGAGCAACAGAGGATCGTGTTTGTGGGACAATTGATATTGAAAAAGCATTAACAGAAGGGGTAAAAGCTTTTGAACCTGGATTATTAGCAAAAGCGAATAGAGGATTACTTTATGTTGATGAAGTTAACTTATTAGATGATCATCTAGTTGATATTTTATTAGATTCAGCTGCTTCTGGTTGGAATACAGTTGAACGGGAAGGAATTTCCATCCGTCATCCTGCTCGTTTTGTCTTAGTTGGATCAGGTAATCCTGAAGAAGGTGAATTACGTCCGCAATTATTAGATCGATTTGGTAT
>JALLPC010000075.1:20000-37500 GCA_036940045.1 Stephanocyclus meneghinianus | reverse complement strand
AAATTATTCAATATAAAGATGATCATTTGATAAAAGATATTTATAAAAAAAAATATGAAGAAAAAGAATTATATACAGCAACATTAATTCCTGAATATGGATCATGGATTAGATTTGGATTTCAAAAAAATACAAAAATAAATCTTTCTAAATACCCTATAAAAAACCATGAGAATGAAATCATTATTCAACTTGATAAAGTAACACAAAAACCGATTATTCATTTATTAAAAGAAATGGGAGTAACGGATTTAGAAATTTGCCAAAATTTACAAAATTCGGAGTTTTTCTATTTTAATAAACCTATCTTAACTAATTCAATTTTTTATCCAAATAAATTATTACGTTTTAATTTAAACAAAAATTATTATAAAAATATTTCTGAATTTTCTAGAATTTTTGATCCCTCATATTATCGTCTAGGAAAAATTGGACGGTCCAAATTAAATAGTAGTTTAGACATAAAACTTTCAAAACGTATCATTACAATTACGTATGAAGATATTTTTGCGATAATTGATAAATTAATAATATTATCTCTTAATAAACAAATTAGTGATGATATTGATCATTTAAAAAATAGAAGAGTACGTTCAGTTGGTGAATTATTACAAAATTTATTTCGTATTGGATTTCAAAGACTATTACGAAAATTAAGAACACAAACAAATAAAACATACTCAAGTCAATTATCTAGTTTTAATATTATTGGTGCAACGATAAAAGAATTTTTTGGAGCAAGTCAATTATCGCAATATATGGATCAAACAAATCCATTATCTGCATTAACACATAGACGGAGAATTAGTGGACTTGGACCTGGAGGATTTGATAGAGATCGTATTAGTCTTGCAGTTCGAGATATCCATCCTAGTCACTATGGTCGTATTTGTCCAATCGAAACACCTGAAGGACAGAATGTCGGTTTAATTGCTTCATTAACAACATGTGCGAGAGTTAACGAATCAGGTTTCTTAGAAACCCCTTTTTGGAGGGTTATTAATGGAAAAGTAATTAAAAATGGAAATCCTATTTATTTAACAGCAGATATTGAAGATTTATATAAAATTGCCCCTGCTGATATTTCAACAAATGAAAAAAATTATTTAACAAAAAATTTAATCCCTGTTCGTTATAAACAAGATTTTTTAACAGTTACACCGTCCGAAGTAGACTTTATTGCTATTTCTCCAATTCAAGTTGTTTCAGTAGCTGCATCTTTAATACCATTTTTTGAACATGATGACGCCAATCGTGCACTAATGGGTTCAAATATGCAGAGGCAATCTGTTCCACTATTATTACCACAAAAGTCTATTGTTGGAACAGGATTAGAAAATCAAATTGCATTAAACTCTGGAATGGCAATTAATGCGCAAAAAGCTGGTATTGTTCAATTAGTAACAGCAAATAAAATCATTATTCGTGAAGAGTCAGGTAGACAGTCTAGATATGATTTACAAAAATATCAACGATCAAATCAAGAAACTTGTATTAATCATAGACCAATAGTTTGGGAGGGTGAAAAAATTAAATCGGGTCAAATGTTAACAGATGGGCCAGGAATAGTAAGTAATGAACTTTCTTTAGGACAAAATGTTTTAGTAGCTTATATGCCATGGCAAGGCTATAATTTTGAAGATGCTATTCTAATTAATGAACGTTTGGTATATGAAGATATTTTTACTTCAATTCACATAGAACGATATGAAATTGAAATTGATCGAACAGCAGAAATGTGTGAACAAACAACTAATAATATTCCCAATTTAAGTATTTCAGACGTTCAACATTTAAATGAAGATGGAATAGTTACAATTGGAACATTTGTAAAACCAGGTGATATTTTAGTTGGAAAAATTATACCTAAAGATGAATCTGAACAATTACCAGAATCTAAGTTACTTCGAGCAATTTTTGGAGCCAAAGCAAAGGGAGTCCGTGATACATCATTTAGAATGCCGGAAGGAGAATATGGAAGGGTTATTGAAACTTTAACTTTTAATCGTCGTACAAAGTTAGCTTATAAATTTGAAAAAATTCAAATTTTTATTGCACAAATAAGAAAGATTCAAGTAGGTGATAAAATTGCAGGTCGTCACGGTAATAAAGGAATAATTTCACGAATTTTACCTCGTCAAGATATGCCGTTTCTTCCTGATGGGACACCTATTGATATTATTTTAAATCCTTTAGGAGTTCCCTCACGAATGAATGTAGGACAATTATATGAATGTTTATTAGGATTCGCTGGTCATAAATTAAACCGTCGTTTTAAAATTTTACCATTTGATGAAATGTATGGTGCAGAAGTTTCTCGAATTTTAATTAATAAAAAATTAAGACAAGCTTCAATTGAAAATGATGAAGCTTGGCTTTTTAATCCATATTCGCCAGGAAAAATCGTTCTTCTTGATGGTCGAACAGGTAAAGAATTTGACAATCCAATTACAATTGGGAATGCATATATGTTAAAGTTAATTCATTTAGTTGATGATAAAATGCATTCTAGAGCGACTGGGCCCTATTCATTAGTAACTCAACAACCTCTAGGAGGAAAAGCTCAACATGGAGGTCAAAGATTTGGAGAGATGGAAGTCTGGGCACTCGAAGGATTTGGTGCATCTTTTACTTTAAAAGAACTGTTAACAATTAAATCTGATGATATGCAAGGAAGAAATGAAACCTTAAATGCTATAATTAAAGGCCAGTCTATCCCAACTTCTGGGATACCAGAATCATTTAAAGTTTTAGTACAAGAATTACGTTCAATTGGGTTAGATCTAAGTACTTATAGAATTGATGAATTTAATTCAACGAAATCGTATGAAATTGAATTAAATTTAATTGAAAAATATAATCCCTTATTAAAAACATTTTCTCATACATCAAATATAAATAATATTTCCTTTTAAAAATTTAATATGATACGCTCTGAAAAAGAATTTGATTATATAAAAATAAAGTTAGCTTCTCCGATGAGGATATTACAATGGTCTCATAGAAAGTTGCCAAATGGGCAATTTGTAGGGGAAGTTCAAAAATCAGAAACAATTAATTATAGAACCTTTAAACCAGAAATGGATGGTTTATTTTGTGAAAGAATTTTTGGTCCAAGTAAAAGTTTAGAATGTGCATGTGGAAAATATAAACGCGTTCGATACGAAGGATTAATATGTGAACGTTGTGGAGTAGAATTAACAGAATCAAGAGTTCGACGTCATAGAATGGGGCATATAAATTTAATTTATCCTGTTACTCATGTTTGGTATACCAATAGTCGACCAAATTATATAGCTTTATTACTTGAAGTTGAACAATGCGAAAAACGATTGGATACTGGTTGGATAGAATATGCAAATATACGAAATCTTAGAGAAAAAGATAGTAAAGATATTCCTGATTCTATATCATCCGAAATTGACTGTCGTAATTATCTTTCAAGTCCAAAAGCTATTTTCAATTGTAAAGAATTTCTTAAAGGAATAGGAAAACAGAAAAAATCTAATCTTGTTAACTTTTATGACGAACGAATAAAAAGAATAAAACTCGCTTCTCTTGCTTACTTTATTGCAGAAGATGAAATAGCTTTTTATGGATTACATTGGGATTTACAACAGTATCGACGTTGTAGAGAATTAGGATTTACGGGCTATCCATTAAAACCACATTCTAAATTTCATAATCGACGAAGAAATACACCAAAATATTTATTACGAGCAACGCCAAATTATTTAATTGGTGCTGTTCTAATAAAACGTGAATTAGAGAAATTAAATCTTGATCAAGAGATAATGAAAACAAGAAATTTTATTATGTTATGTAGTAAACTCCTTCATCAAGTTTATAATTTTTCATATCGTAAATGGGAATACCAAAGGATTTATAAATTAAGAGATCAATCAATTAAACGAATCCGTATTTTAGAAAATTTAGTAACTACTGGAGCAAACCCAGCTTGGATGATAATCACAATATTACCTGTTATACCACCAGCCTTACGTCCCATGATTCAATTGGAAGGAGGGCGGTTTGCAACTTCTGATTTAAATGAATTATATCGAAGAATAATTACACGAAATAACCGTCTTCTTAGACTATTAGAAATTGACGCTCCACAATTAATTATTCGAAATGAAAAAAGAATGTTACAAGAAGCCGTTGATACATTGATTGACAATGGAAAACGTGGGAAAATTGCTTTAAGTGCAAGTAATCGTCCGTTAAAATCCTTATCGGATATTATAAAAGGAAAACATGGTCGTTTTCGTCAAAATTTACTTGGAAAACGTGTCGATTATTCTGGACGATCTGTAATTGTTGTGGGTCCAAGTTTAAAATTAAATCAATGTGGTTTACCTTATGAGATGGCCATTGAATTATTTCAACCCTTTATAATTCGTGAATTAATTAATCAAGGATTAGCTAGTAATATGAAAGTTGCAAAGAATTTGCTTCAACAAAATGAATCTATTATCAATAGGGTACTTGAAAAAGTTTTAGCAAATCATCCCATTTTTTTAAATAGAGCTCCCACTTTACATCGATTAGGGATTCAAGCGTTTCAACCTATTATTGTTCAAGGCAGAGCTATTAAACTTCATCCTTTAGTTTGTTCTGCATTCAATGCAGATTTTGATGGTGATCAAATGGCTGTTCATGTTCCACTTTCTATAGAAGCACAAGCCGAATGTTATATGTTAATGTTAGCACCTTATAACTTTTTATCACCGGCAAATAGTGAACCAATTATTATGCCAAGTCAAGATATGGTATTAGGTTGTTATTATTTAACAATAAATAATATTCCTGGATTATTAGGTTCAAATCATTATTTTGCAGATTTAAATGATGTTATATTAGCTTATAATCAAGATCAAATTGAAATTCATACTGCGATTTGGGTTCGATATAAAAATAAAATTGCTAAACCTTTAAATTTTATAAAAATTATACAATTAAAAGATGAAAGTTATATTGAATATTATGAAAATATTCAAATACGTAAAGATAAAAATAATAAAATTATTGTTCAATATATACAAACCACAACTGGGCGTGTTCTTTTAAATTATATTATTCAAACAACATTAAATCTTAAACCCTAAATCTATAAAATATTTGAACTTCTAAAAAATAATCGTTGAAACTAACTATGAAAGATTATATTTATCAAAATACACTTATTAATAAAAAACAATTAAAAGAATTATTAGGATGGAGTTTTTCAAAGTATGATTCTATGCAAGCTTCTTTATTGGCCGATGAATTAAAATATCTTGGATTTAAATATGCAACACAGGCTGGAATTTCAATTAGTATAGAAGATTTAAAAGTTCCTCAAACAAAAAATGAAATGTTAGAAAAAGCCAATAAAGATATTGAAAATGCAGAAAAAATTTGTTTAAAAGGAAAAATTACAAATGTTGAACGTTTTCAAAAAATTATTGACACTTGGAGCATAGCTAGTGAATCGTTAAAAGATAATGTAGTTTCGTATTTTAAGGCTTATGACCCTTTAAATTCAGTTTATATAATGGCATTTTCGGGGGCGAGAGGAAATTTATCTCAAGTTCGTCAATTAGTTGGTATGAGAGGACTTATGGCTGATCCTAGTGGGGAGATTATGCGAGTTCCTATTAAGAAAAATTTTCGTGAAGGATTAACTATTACTGATTATTTAATGTCTGGTTATGGTGCTCGAAAAGGTATTGTTGATACAGCATTAAAAACTGCAAATTCTGGTTATTTAACAAGACGTTTAATTGATATTGCACAGGATATTATTATTCGAGAAAAAGATTGTTTAACGTATTCTTCATTTCGAATTGACACTTCAAATAAACTTAATAATGAACAACTTATAGGAAGAATTTTATTAAAATCAGTTTATGATCCAAAAACCGAAACATTAATTACTTCTCCTAATACAGCAATCACTTCAGAATTATTAACTCTATTTAAACAAAAATCTGTTTCAAAATTTTATATACGCTCTCCATTAACTTGTAATTTATATCATTCTATTTGTCAAATGTGTTATGGATGGGATTTATCTAATCAAAATTTAGTTGATTTAGGTGAAGCAATTGGTATTCTAGCAGGACAATCAATAGGTGAGCCAGGTACTCAATTAACAATGCGAACTTTTCACACAGGAGGAATTTTTACTTCTGAAGCACGTCAACAAATTATTAGTCCAAAAGATGGAATTATTAAATTTTCTAAAATTTTAAAAACAGTCATATTAAGGACAAATCGGGGAGAAGATGTTTTAGTTACAAAAAATTCTGGATCTTTAATATTAATACCACAACAATTTGATCAATCGATTATACAGATTGAATTGTTAAGAAATACAATGTTATTTGTAAAAAGTAATCAATATATTAAAAAAGATTCCATAATAGGTGAATTAATAAGTACAGAAAAACAAACTTTAACTGAAAGAAAACCTATATTAAGCGATACAGCAGGGGAAATTTGTATTCCTCGTTTAAAAACAAGAATGAACTTAATCCCTCAAAATAAATTATTGTGGATTTTATCTGGTCAAGTTTATCAAGCTCCAATTAATTCATACCTAAATTATTATACGGATCATAAAATTAATAAAAATAGTTATATTTTTAGAACAAAATTAATAAATCAATCTTACGGCTCTATTAAGATTTTTAATGAAAAAAAAAATTTATTAGAACAAAAAATTCAATTAATAAATGAGAAATATTGTTTTGGATCTAATTGTTATATTCAAAAAATTTCGAAACCAAAAAATAATAAGAATTATTTACTGAACTATAAAAAATTAACATATTTAATTAATTTAAAAGATTCAAATTCTAAAAATTGGAAAAAATGTAAAACTTATAAACCTTTTGCGACTTGTTTTGAAAACCATTTCAAAACCATAACCGGAGGAATAATGTACTATGACCAACGGATTAATAAAAAATTATATATAAATAAAAATAATATTTCTATTCCATATAATCTACCATATGAAATAACGAAACAAGACTATGATAAAATTAATAAAAATCATTACAAAAATTATTTAAAAAACTTAGAAGCGAAAATAGATAAAAATGGATTTATTTTTTATCAAAATTTTTTAAATTATCAAGGAATGGAAAGTGTATTTTTAAAATTAAGATTAAAAAAAAAAATTATTCATAATTCTTTAATTTGGCTATCTGAAGAAACTTACAAATTAAACTGTGATAAAAACATTTTATTAGTAGAAAATGGTAATTTTATCGCAAAAAATTTTGAAATCATTCCAAATATTCGTTCAAAAACAGCAGGAATTATAACCGTCTGTCAAAAAAATAACATAATTGAAGAAATTGCAATTAAAGGAGGATTCGTTTATCAAGGGAAACAATTTGAACAATTAGATAAAAAAGTATTTTATCCAGGGGAAATGATTTTTGAGAATATCAAAATAACTCAACCATCATTATGTGAACATATAACTCATAAATCAAATAATCAATTATTAATTCGACCTTTTATGATTTATGAAATCCCTAAAAATGAGTATAGTAGTAAATCAAAGTCTTTAACACTAACTAATCAAATTAATTATCGCTATAAAACAAATAAAAAAATTAAAACAGCGAATAGCATAAATTTGATTTCAAAAATCATAAATATAAAATCAAATAATTCATTAGGAAATACTACGACCATTGAATTAAGTAATTGTTTTAAAAATCAATTAGTAAATATTAAGATTTCAGAAAATTTAATTTTAAAGCATTATATTCCCGCCCATTTAAAATATACAAATTTACAATATTGTTTACTTGTTGAACCAACACAATTTGTGGATTCTTATACAATTATAGGATATTTTGAATCACTTATAGTAAATTCTTTAGAAATAGTAAAATTTAAATCAAAACGGTTAAAGAAAAAACAAATTTTTTTAATATCAAATAAGGATTGTATAACAGTTGATAAAGAAGAAAGAAAAAATAAAATAGTTAATGAATTAATAATCGATAATATTAAAGTGAATCAAACAGGAAAAATACTAATTGATAATGGACAATTTCTAACAATACAAAAGGGTCGTCCATATTTTTTTCCAAATTGTAAAACTGAAGATTCCAAAGAAAAGCTGACGTTACAATACAAATTAACTAGGTTAAATAATAACATTTTTAATACAAAGAGTAATATTTTTTTAAATTATACTGACATTACAAAAAGATCATTAGTAGATATTAAAAAATCGACATTCATAAAAAAATTAAGTTCAGATAAAAATCTATATTTAGACAAAAAATCATACGGATTACAAATTAAATTTTCAAAAATGTTTATTAAAAAAAATGGTAAATTTTATAGTTCACCAATACCATTATTTTTTAAAAATTTTTCTTTATTTAAAAAAGAACAAAGAATTTTGAATGAAACAACAAAAAACTTAAATCATTTGTATATTTCAAATAAACAATTAAAAATTAAACAATGTTTACCATTATTATTAAAAAGCCAGGACTTAATTGAGAATAAACTACAAAAACAACTTCCTTTTAATAACAATCTAATAGGTTTAAAATTTTTAAAATATCCTTTTAATAAATCAATTGGAATTCACTCTTTAACAGAAGATTATTTTGAACAAGAAGTAAATAATGTATATTGTAAAAATGGTGAATTTATTGAAAAAGGTGAAGTAATTGGTTTATTGAACTTTGAGAAAGAAATTACGGGAGATATTGTTCAAGGTTTACCAAGAATAGAAGAATTATTAGAAGCTCGTAAAAAGAAACCCACAAATAAATATTTAGCAACAAATCAGAAAAAAAGTTTGTTAATTCAAAAAACTAGTATTGATTCTAGCTTTGAATTTCAAAAACTCGGAACAACAATAAAGGAAAATGATAAAATTAACCCGCATAATTTATTAAAAATTTACTTTAATTATTATGGTATAAAAAAACAATTCTTTTGTAAGAAAAAAACTTTTGCAATTTCCTATCGTTTAACAAACAATTATGAAGCAAGTTATAGAACATTTAAAAAAATTCAATTATTAATACTAAATGCTGTTCAATCAGTTTATGATTCACAGGGTGTATCAATTGCAAATAAACATTTAGAAGTTATTATTAAACAAATGACAACGAAAGTTTTAATAACACATGAAGGTCATACTCCCTTATTACCTCGTGAATTAGTTGATTTATATCATATTCAATATATTAATGAGATTATTACATCGTACGATAAGCGTGCAGCATATTATGTTCCGTTATTATTAGGAATTACAAAAGCTGCCTTAAATAATCCAAGTTTTATTTCAGCCGCAAGTTTTCAAGAAACTACACGTGTATTAACAAAAGCTGCTATTGAAGGACGCGTTGATTGGTTACGTGGTTTAAAAGAAAATATAATTATTGGACACTTAATTCCATCTGGTACTGGATATCAAAGTTATTCAAATTGTTTTAATCAAAGTTTACAATATAAAAAAAAAATTAATTTAGAAAAAATTAAAATAAAAATATAGACTTATTTCTTTTCAATCTGTTAATGTTCCTCTATACTAAAATTAATAGGAATTATTTACTTAAGGAGTTATAAAATTTTATGGCTGATATTAACTTAGCCCAACTATTAGAAGCGGGTGTTCATTTTGGACATAAAGCTTATCGATGGAACCCGAAAATGTTTCCTTACATTTATACAGAACGTAACAATATTCATATTTTAGATTTAGTGCAAACAGCTCAGCTATTAAAAAGAGCAAATTCTTATGTTAAAAATGCTGCACTAGAAGGAAAAACGTTTTTATTTGTTGGAACAAAAAGACAAGCAAGTGCTTTAATTGCTCAAGAAGCAAAACGTTGTCCTTCAGGATATTATGTAAATCATAGATGGTTAGGTGGTATGTTAACAAATTGGACGACTTTAAAAAGTCGAATTGAACGATTAAAAACATTGGAACAACAAGAAGTTGAAGGTATTTTTAAATTATTACCAAAAAAAGAAGCATCATTACGTTTAAAAGAATTAGAAAAATTACGAAAACATTTAAATGGTGTCAAAGATATGACAAAATTACCAGATATTGCAATTATCATTGATCAAAAACGTGAAATCACAGCCATTAAAGAGTGTCGTAAATTAGGAATTCCAATTATTTCTATTTTAGATACAAATTGTGATCCTGACTTAGTAGATGTACCAATTCCTGGAAACGACGATGCAGTAAGATCGATTAAATTAATCTTAAATTCCTTAACTAATTCTATTATTTCAGTTGCATAATTTAATATTCTACATTGATTTTTTAAAGTAATTTATTTTAATTACCATGTTATAATCGATTCTTTTTTTTTCAAGTAAATAGCATAACATTCTTTTTGATTTAAAAGAAAGAGAGGGTACTAGATTTCATAAAAAAATAAGAATTATTTTATAAACTCTTTTAAAAACGTTAAAAAATTATAAAAAAATTATAAAAGTATCATGAACATAATAATTTCTTATTATTACGTTAATGATACTTTAAAAAATGATTATGTTAATGATACTTTTCCACCAGCATCTTCAATTTGTTTTTTAGCATCTTCTGCAGCTTCTTTCCCTAATGCTTCTTGAACTACTTTAGGTGTAGATTCTACAAGTTCTTTTGCTTCTTTTAAACCTAAACCTGTTAGAGTTCGAACAACTTTTAATACTGCAATTTTTTTATCCGCAGGAACTTCATCTAACATTACATTAAATTCTGTTTTTTCTTCTACTTCTTCAATTATAGCTGGAGCTGCAGCCATTACTATATTACCACCAACACTTGCTGATGCATCGACACCAAATGTTTCTTCAATAGCTGCTACAAGCTCTGAAGCTTCTAATAACGTTAACGTTTTTAATTCTTCAACAATTTGAGTAATTTTTTCTGACATAAAAATATTTATTTAATATATGTATATATAATTTTTGTTAATAATTTAAAGTTAATAAATTAATTAAATGCATTCAAATCTAATTGAATAGATGGACCCATACTACTACAGATAAATAAACTTTTAAAATATTTACCTTTAACACCAGATGGACGATTTTGCTCAATTGATTGATACAAAGATCTTAAATTTTCAATTAATTGATTTTTTGAAAAATTTACTTTTCCAAAATTTACATGAACAACACCGGTTTTATCAGCTTTATATTCAAATTTTCCTTTTTTAAAATCCGATAATGTCTCTGTTAAATTTGTACTAACGGTTCCTGATTTTGGTGAAGGCATTAATCCTTTTGGTCCTAAAACGCGACCAAGTTTTGCTAATTTTGGCATCATATCAGGTGTAGCAATTAATAAATCAAAATTAATTATACCTTGACTAATAGAATCAATTAATTCTTGACTACCAACAATATCTGCTTTACCATTATTTGCTTCGGTAAAATTAGCTTCATTAGTTAAAACAGCTATTCGTACAGATTTTCCTACTCCATGAGGTAAAGTTACAGTTGTACGTAATTGTTGATCAGCGTATTTTGGATCAATATTTAAATTAGCATGTAACTCCACCGATTCAATAAATTTTGCGGTCGCTGTATCTTGAAGAAGAGTAATTGCTTCTTCTAAACTTGAATGAACAATATTTTCAACTTTTTTCCGGTTTTCATTTTGACGTCGGGATAATTTTCGCATATAATCTCTTTCTTAAAAATTTATTATAAACTTAAATATTAATCTGTAATTGTAATGCCCATGTTTCTAGCAGTGCCTTCAACAATTCGTATTGCACTACTTATTTGAGTAGTATTTAAATCGGGTAATTTAATATTAGCTATTTCTTCTAACTGAGCTTTTGTTACAGATCCAACATTTATTCGATTTGGAGTTGATGAACCTTTTTTAACTTTTGCAGCATTCGCTAATAAAACAGATGCAGGTGGTGTTTTAAGAATAAAAGTATAACTTCTGTCTTCATAAACCGAAATTTCTACAGGAATAATAAGTCCCATCTTTTCAGTTGTTCGAGCATTATACTCTTTACAAAAGGCTGCAATATTTACACCATGTTGACCTAATGCTGGCCCAACTGGAGGGGCCGGGGTTGCTTTTCCAGCAGGTAATGCTAATTTAATTAATGCAGTTATTTTTTTTGCCATATTAATTTGTCTAAATTTTAATCATTTTGTATCTATTTAATTTTTTTTTGATTCTTTTTCTTTATTTTTACAAATTTTTTAATACTTCTTATTAATATTTTAAAATTGTAAAATATTAAATGTCTAACTTTAAAGAATAAAAAGTCAACTTTATAGTTTGATGTAAGAAATAAGAGTAAAAGAGGACTTCTAATAATCGTCAACTTTTTCTAAGATTTTTGATTTATTTAAACATTAAATTTTTTACAAAATACTAAAAGACTTTAATTTTATTTTTTAAATAAAATGTTTAAAAAATTTATAGTTGGATTTTAAAGTAGTAATCATAATATAATTTGTTCAAGTTTTTTTATCTTTTAGTTTTACACAGTAATTTCATTAATAGTCTCTGTAAAACTTATTAACAAAATTCAAAAGGTAAATTTACAGAAAATCAAAAATGTATTACAACCATTTTAAACTACTAGAAATTCTATTTTTAATATATACCTCTTATTTTTAAGAGAAGCGCGCCCTGAAGGACTTGAACCCTCGACATCTAATTTTGGAGACTAGCGTTCTACCAACTGAACTAAGGACGCGTATATCTATTTTAATAAATATTTGTTTAAAAAACAAGAGTTCCAATTTTATTTTAAGATCATAGCTAAATTTTAATTAATATGAAAAACTTTAATAATAATTCACACGTTTCAATTTCCGATATACCTTTACCTTATAATTTTCTAGCAGAAAAAATTGTATTAAGTTGTTTATTAATTAGTTATGAAGCCGTTGAAATTACTATAAAAACAGTTCGAGTTGAAACATTCTATTTTATAAATCATCAAGAAATTTATAAAGCTATTGTTGAAATGTATCGAAAAAAAGTTCCCATAAATGTGATTTCAGTAAATGACTTTTTAAAAGAAACTGGGAGTTTAGAGAAAATTGGTGGTACAAAAGTGTTATTAGAACTTCTTAATCAAATTCCGAATTTAGTCTATCTTGAAGAATATATTCAATTAATTCAAGATAAATTTTTAAGACGGTCACTAATCAACCTAGGATATGAAGCTATTAATTCAGCCTATATTACAAATATTCCATTAGAAAAGACTTTAACTGATTTTGAAAAAAAATCGTTTAAATTAACTAATGAATTAATAGAAGAAAAAAGATTAACTACTGCTGAATTATTTTCAACTGTTTTTTTAGAACTAAAACAAAAAGCTTTGAAGCCTGAATTGCCCGGATTGGCCTCTGGATTTTATGATTTAGATTCTTTAACACAAGGGTTTCAGAAATCCGATTTGATAATTCTTGCTGGACGACCTTCGATGGGAAAAACAGCCTTTGTTTTAAACATAACTGAAAATATATTAAAAAATTATAAATTACCTATAATATTTTTTAGTCTTGAAATGTCAAAAGAACAATTAATATATCGTTTATTGTCAAATGAAACAGGTATAAGTCAAACCCGATTAAAACTTGGTAATTTATATAAAGAGGATTGGAATAAATTAAAAAAGAGTATTCAACTTTATTCTAAGTTACCATTTTTTATAAATGACGAACCAAATATTACAATTTACGATCTTCGTTCTAAAATAAAGAAAATAATCTTTGAACAAACTAATATTGGTTTAATTGTTATTGATTATTTACAGTTACTTTTAAATTCAAAAATAAAACCAGAAAATCGAGTTCAAGAGCTTTCACAAATTACACGATCACTTAAGGCGATCGCAAAAGAATTTCAAACTCCAATTATTGCATTATCTCAATTAAGTAGGAATGTTGAAAATCGAATTAATAAACGTCCAATTTTATCTGATTTACGTGAAAGTGGCTCTATTGAACAAGATGCTGATTTAGTATTAATGTTATATAGAGAAAATTATTATAATTCAACAACTGAAAAATTTGAAAAGCTAGCTCCTGCGGAATTAATAATTGCTAAGCATCGTAACGGACCTTTGGGTGTAGTCAAATTATCATTTCAAACTGATCCAACTAAATTTGTTAATACATTTTCTGATCTTTAATAGAATGCCCAGATCCAGATTCGAACTGGAGACACGAGGATCTTCAATCCACTGCTCTACCAACTGAGCTATCCGGGCTCAATAAAAATTATACTATATTCTACTAAAAATAACAATATTAATATTGTTATTTTTAGTAGAATATAGTATAATTTTTATTGGATATAGTAATTAATATAGTATACTAAAAAAATTGAAATATGTCAGGATTGTAAAATAGCAGCATGCGATTTTAGAAATATATAAGTATTAAAACTATATCTGTTTACCAAAAAATTTAAAAATGTAGTAATTTTCCTAAAAAAGTTTTTTCTATTTAATTAGTAATCTGCAATTATCTATAGACATTGGATTTAAAATTTGAAAACAAAATAATAAAAATAAATTTTATGACATCAAATAATTAGACTAAAAATATAGAAGTTAAATACCATTGAAATTTGTTTAATTAAGCAATAAGAAATTCCAATAATTTCATAATTTGGAAAATACTTCTTTGATTTATTGCATAAATAGGAATATTTTGTTTATTTGCTAAATTCTTTAATCGAAAGTTTTGTCTAAGATGTTTTTTTAGACCAATTATAAGATTTGCTTGTTTAACTTGCATTGTAAAAATAATTTTATCACCAAACTTTAATAAAATTTCTCGAATTAGATTTTTTGATAAAGAATATGGATAAATAATTAAAGTTAACGGTTTTAACTTCAAGGATTTAATACTCTTAAATTGATTAACTATAAACCAATTTCTATGTATTGAAATCATTTCTTTATTTAAAAATCTTGAATTTTTTATTAAAAAATCTTTTTGCAATTTGTTATAGTTTATGATTAATTTTTCATTTTTTTTTATATTACGAATTTGAGTAATATAAAAATTGCCACGTAGTATTAAATCAACTGAATATTCAACATTTTCATAAATTGTCCAAGAAAATAAACTATTAACTTCAATTGCAAGTTGAAATGCAGGATAGGATTTGCGCTCGATAATACTTTTTTGGGTACCTCGTCGTTTAGCTTCCTCATCACTTATTGTGACATATTGAATACCTCCAATTAAATCGGACAAAGATGGATTTTTAATTAAATTTTCTAAACAATTACCATGGGTTGTCCCTACTAACTGAACTCCTTTTTCAGCAATAGTTCTAGCAGCTAATGCTTCAAGTTCAGTTCCAATTTCATCAATAACAATTACTTGAGGCATATGATTTTCAATAGCTTCTAACATTATTTTATGCTGTAAATCAGTTTTTGGTACTTGCATACGACGAGCTCGACCTATCCCACTATGTGGTACATCACTATCACCTGCAATTTCATTAGCTGTATCAATAATAACAACCCGTTTTTCCATTTCATCAGAAAGAACTCGTGCAATTTCTCGAATAATTGTTGTTTTCCCTACCCCTGGTTTTCCTAAAATTAGAATAGATTTTCTCGATTCAAGTAAATCCCGAATAATTGAAATTGTACCAAAAATTGCACGACCAACTCGACAAGTTAGTCCATTAATTAAAAATTGACGATTTCTAATACAACTTATTCGATGAAGTGTTCGTTCAATTCCTGCGCGGTTTTCTTCACTAAACTTACTAATACGTTTTGTTATATAATCAATATCTTGCCATGAAATAATTTTCTGTGATAAATATTCAGGTCCGGTCGTAAATCTAGCTTCTGGTCGTCTACCTAAATCTAAAACAATTTCAATTAATTTTTCTTTATTAGGATGATTATTTAGATGTCGATAAATAAAAAATGGTAAATTATTTAAAAGTTTTTCTAAATCATGATCAATATTCATTTAAAATAAATTTATATAAGATTCAATTAAAAACAAGTGTAAAAATACTTTATAAATATGAATCTTATAAAGTATTTTTCAAGTTTTACTCAAACCGCTGTTTTAAACGACTTGCTTTTCCACGTAAATTTCGTAAATAATAAAGTTTTGATCGGCTAACTTTCGAATGTCTTATGACTTCAATTGAAGCAACTTTTGGAGAATGTATTAAAAAAATTCTTTCAATGCCAATTCCTTGAAGTACTTTTCGTACTGTTATAGTGGTGTTAATTGAACTATTTTTTTTCGCAATTATAGTACCTTCATAAAACTGAATTCGTTCTTTATTTCCTTCAATAATTTTAATACCCAATTTAACTGTATCTCCAATTTGAATCTTTGGAAGATTGGGTTTAATAAAACTATTATGTAAATTATCAATTGCTTTTTGATTATTTAAATTAAGCATAAAAATTATAATCTAGATTTTATTAATTAATTAATCTTTATACTACACCTTTATCACTAAAAAAACAATATTAAAAATTATTGAATTGCATCCGACTGGGTTCGAACCAGTGATGTTCCATAGGAAAACGGATTATGAGTCCGGTGCCTTCAACCACTCGGCCACGAATGCTAATTGGAGCTGATGGGAATTGAACCCATGTCCATCTAAAGTTGATTACTATACTTATTTACAGGTTTAATTCAAAAAAACTTGAATATTGAAAATTTAAAATTATTCTAAACTATAAACTAAATAAAAGTCTAGCAAGAATGAAAAAATATTTAACAACCCAAATCTACCATAAGTAATTACACAACACTATTTAAAATAGTTACTGGAGATTTTAGTTTTACTACTTTAAACATAAAAGGCATTATATTGTTAGCATTTATTATAAGAATTTAGTATTTTTTACAAAGATTACAAACTTTGACCTAACATATAGAAACCATTTTTAAATGTCGAAACCAAATCAGCCCCTAAAAAAATTTTTCCAAAAAATATTATTTTTTATATTTTAATTTAAAAATTCTATAAGCATGAAGGGAATCGAACCCCCGACTTTCAGAATCGGAATCTGATGCTCTATCCACTGAGCTACATGCTTTTTTAAGTATGTTAATTTTATTAGGATTCTTTTAATAGTCAAAATAATTTAAAGAATCCTAATAAGAATTTTTAAAAAATAAATCTAAAGTTTAACATTAGAAGTAAATTTTACCACCACCCCATTTTTCAGCAACAATTTTAGGTTGTAACATAATATGACCTGCAATTGAGTATAAATCTTCATCTGTTAATGAACGCATACGTGGATAAATATCTGCACTCTTAATACTAGGATGAATTTCAGCAATTGATTCTAATCCATCGTAACTTGTAGGATTTTTTAAATAATCAACTAATGCATTAATATTATCACGACGTGGAGTTGCTAAACTTAAAGCTTCTGGATCTAAACCAACGTTTGGATTTGTTTTAGTAATACCACCAGTATGACACGCACCACATGTAGCATTAAATAAT
>JALLPC010000075.1:0-2500 GCA_036940045.1 Stephanocyclus meneghinianus | reverse complement strand
ATATAATTTATAGTTGTAAATAAAATTGAACTTACAAAGTTTTATATGCATTCATATATACTTTTGTTGTTATAATTTTAAAAATTAAGTAATTGAAATTGCTCGAGCTAAGAAGAATGCCCAAGTTGTTCCAATACCACCTAATAAATAGTGTGCTAATCCAACAGCTCGTCCTTGAGTAATACTTAATGCTCTTGGTTGAATTGTAGGAGCGAAGTTTAACTTATTATGTGCCCAAACAATTGATTCAATTAGTTCTTGCCAGTAACCACGTCCACTAAATAAGAACATTAAACTAAATGCCCAAATAAAATGCGCACCTAAGAAAATTAAACCATATGCTGACGATGCTGAACCATATGACTGAATTACTTGAGAAGCTTGTGACCATAAGAAATCACGTAACCATCCATTAATTGTAATTGAACTTTGAGCAAAATTTCCACCTGTAATATGTGAAATACTGCCATCTGGTGTAATTGTTCCCCAAACATCTGATTGCATTTTCCAGCTGAAATGGAAAATTACAACTGAAATTGAATTATACATCCAAAATAATCCTAAAAATACATGATCCCAACTAGAACTTTGACATGTACCTCCACGACCTGGACCATCACAAGGGAAACGGAATCCTAAATTAGCTTTGTCAGGAATTAATTTTGAACTACGTGCATATAATACACCTTTTAATAAAATTAAAACTGTTACATGAATTGTAAATGCATGGATATGGTGTACCATAAAATCAGCTGTACCTAATTTAATAGGCATCATTGCAATTTTACCACCAACTTCAATAACATCGCCACCAAAAGCATAACTTGTTGTTGCTAATGCATTTGGTGCTGTTGTTCCAGGTGCTAATAAATGAATATTTTGAATCCATTGAGCAAAAATTGGCTGTAATTGGATTGCTTTATCTGAGAACATATCTTGAGGACGACCTAATGCTCTCATTGTGTCATTATGAATATAGAATCCAAAAGCATGACAACCTAGGAAAATACAAACCCAATTTAAATGAGAAATAATTGCATCTCTATGTCGTAAAACACGATCTAATAAATTGTTGTAATTATTTGCTGGTGTATAATCACGAACCATAAAAATAGCACCATGAGCTGCACCACCAACAACACAAAAACCACCTATCCACATATGATGTGTAAATAAAGATAATTGCGTTGCATAATCAGTTGCAAGATATGGGTATGGAGGCATCGCATACATATGATGTGCTACGATAATACTTAAAGATCCCATCATTGCTAAATTAATAGCTAATTGTGCGTGCCATGAAGTTGTTAAAATTTCATATAGTCCTTTATGACCTTCACCGGTAAATGGACCTTTATGAGCTTCTAAAATTTCTTTCATATTGTGGCCAATTCCCCAATTTGTGCGATACATATGACCAGCAATGATAAATAAAACTGCTAATGCTAAATGATGATGCGCAATATCACTTAACCATAATCCACCAGTTACAGGGTTTAATCCACCTTTAAATGTTAAAAAATCTGAATATTCACCCCAATTTCCCCCAAAAAATGGTGCTAAGCCTTTACCAAAACTTGGATATAATTGTGCCATTAAATCTCGATTAATTAAGAATTCATGGGGTAAAGGAATTTCTTGTGGTGAAACACCTGCGTCTAATAATTTATTAATTGGTAATGCAACATGAATCTGATGACCAGACCATGATAAACATCCTAATCCTAATAAACCTGCTAAGTGATGGTTCATCATTGATTCTGCATTTTGGAACCATTCTAATTTTGGTGCAGCTTTATGATAGTGGAACCAACCAGCAAATAACATAATTGCTGACATCGCTAAACCACCAATTGCTGTCCAGTATAGTTCTACTTCACTTGTGATTCCTTCTGCTCTCCACATTTGGAACCAACCTGATGTTGTTTGAACACCTTGGAAATTACCACCAACATCAGCATTTAGAATTTCTTGACCAACTATTGGCCAAACAACTTGTGAACTTTGTTTAATACTAATTGGATCAGTTAACCAAGCTGAATAGTTAGAAAAATATGCACCATGGAAATGCATACCACTAATCCATAAAAAAATAATTGCTAATTGACCAAAATGTGCACTAAAAATTTTACGAGAAACTTCTTCTAACGAACTTGTTTGAGTATCAAAATCGTGAGCATCTGCATGTAAATTCCAAATCCATGTAGTAGTTTTTGGACCTTTTGCTAACGTTCTCGAAAAATGTCCTGGTTGGGCCCATTTTGCGAAACTAGTTTCGACAGCGTCTTTTTCTACAAAAACTTGCACGTTTTTTGAACGACGCTCTGTTGAGCTTATTGCCATTAATTTTCTCCTTTTGGGAGACGGAAATCTATGAAACTCTCATAAAAAATAAAAAATAGTTACTATTTTTTAAATACGAGTTTTCATTATATATTATACATGATTTTTAATGTTTCGCTAAAACAAACTTAAAAAAATTAACATATATTAGACTTTT
>JALLPC010000074.1:0-18397 GCA_036940045.1 Stephanocyclus meneghinianus | reverse complement strand
CCCAGACAGATCGATTTTAGGTAATGCCATCTTGGTGTGAGAGGCCAAGACGTGTTGGGCGGTGGAAATTCTCATGGTGTGGGAGAATTGTGGTGTGATTTTTTATTTAGGTGTGTGGACATTGGTGCACTTTCTAATGACGTCAATGTAACGCCACTTAAACTGGTATGGTACGAAACTCATTTTGTTGTCAAGCAGTACGGTACAATATGGACCTAAGAGATCCCCAGAAATATGTGTGTACGATTCTCGCTCATGACGTCGTCACAGAAAGTCACTAAAAAATATAAGTATTCCTGTTATGCATTTTACTATTAAGAGATGCCCTAATGCTCGTAAATTACGTATGGTATTGCACCATACCCACAAAAACACACTCTTCGTGCTGCGCTACGTCACGATAAGGATCCGCCTTGAGACAACAATCATGTCTCCCCCACCCAATCATCCCGCAACAATAGAAGATCTCGATCACCGAACCGTCCCAGCATGGTTCCTCTCCTTCTCCGCGGCAATGGTACCATTCTGTGCCTTCTGCTACGGCCACTCTCGCGGAGTGACCACTCGAGTCGTTGAACGGGTAGTCCGAAGCCCTGTTGGCGTGTATGGGCTCTTTGCCTTGCCCTTTGTGACGTTGGCGATGGAGAAGAGTATTTATGATACGGTTCAGGCGTGGCAGGGCATTGATCCGAATGTAGTTCCTGCCGATAGAGGAGGCTTTCCAAGCGGTGGTGCGAGTGAGTCATCGTTGTCTTTTTACTTTCCGAGTCAGGCCCGTGAAAATGACCCAACACTATCATAACAATGATAACTCGTTTGTGTGACAGACCTGCCATCGTTCAGTTTGATCCCCGTGAAGAAAGTTCCAAGACGTCCGACCTCACAAACACCACAATGCGAAAGTAAGCTTGGAAGCTGAACTGGAATCTTTTCCACATGAAATGTCGTCAGATCTGTGCAGTATCGCCCTCAGGTATGACTTCAAGGTTTCGAATGGTTTGCACATAACTAATACATCATGTTACATGGTACCATACGCTGAGTATAAAGTTAGCTTGTGAGTTACTTCGAGCTACTCCACTGTACGTTAAAACTTTTACATTGACCGCGATTTAGGACGAGTACCCTTTATCGATTTGTTTTGATTTTAAATTTGAAATCCATCACAAATAGACCCTTTACGGTGTGTTAGCTGGGGGACAAACACGATGGAAAAGATGCCACTACCGAATGAAGGCGTCGATGATTGTAAGTTTCGATTAGCTATTCAACAACAATTACGCGTTGACGGAGTGTTTGATGAAATCACGGCTCGTGTACGTGCCAGCATCCTGCTCTCGCTCAGCAACACAACAGCGAACAAACCTGAAGTCAATCATGGGCTCGAGGAGATGGCATGGCAGTCACTCGTCTATCACTTCCTCGGTGACCGAAGATTTGTGCATACTCTGTCTGTTTACTCGGCAGAATGTGGAATGGTAGGTCACAGTCATGTGTACATGACTATTGATGACTGTATGAAGGCTTTGGGACTGTCCCGCTTTTGGAATGAGCTGAAGGACAAGCAAGACGATGGACGAGACAATGGAAGCCAAGGAGGTATTTCTTTGCTTCTAAGGTTTGTAGCTCATTTGTCTGCTTCACAACAACTTTATTCATCGATGGATCGGAAATGGGTTTCCGTATCGGTTCAAACAGAGTCAGCAGCCACGAGCACATCCTCCGGAAGCAACAAAGAAAGCGAATACATTAACCCGGTAGACCAGCATCACGCGAGGTTAGGTAAGAAAGAGAATGTGTCATCGATGGAACAAAGAATAATTGAAATCGAGCGTGACCTTCGACACGAGATGAATGAAAAACTAAGATTGTCGGCCAAAAAGCAAGCAATACATGCAACGAGACGCTTGGAGGACGAACTCAAGGAAGAAGCCAAGAGGATGCAATACCTCATCGATGCCGAACGAGTCAAATGTCAACAAGTCGAGAGAGAGTGGACGGAGAAAGCTGCACATCAGAAACTTGCGATGGAGAAAGAACTTCGCGAAATGGCTAGAAAACTCGAGATTGCAGTCCTTGCTAAGGACACACTCGAGAGTGACATTGGTTTAATGAATGAAATGAAAAAGAAGCAAATGGAAGATAGAGCAAGGGAACTAGATGCAATCGATGAGCAAAAGCGTCGTTTGCAATCCGAAATAAACGAAACAGCTCTTCAGAAAGACGCCGTAAAAGCCACAGAATTGATGTGCGCCTCCCTGCAATGCGAAAAAGATTCTTGGCTAGCGGAACGGGACGAGCTGCTCGATGAAATCAAGTTACTGCACAAACAGCTGACCTCTGCGCACAAAGCCAAGGATATCATCCAACAGTCACTTTCTCAGCTTAAGTCTGACCACGTAAAGCAGAGCCAAACCCAGCGCATCAAAGAAAATCATTTGAAATCCCAGCTGCAGAATCTGGAAGAAAAGTACCAAAAAGCCACATGTGATCTCGAAAAGACTAGGTTAGAATTAGAAACCGCGAGAAATGAAGTGAGCAGTCTACATTGTTTATTAAGACAAACACAGTCAGCTCTAGAGTCCGTGACTTTTCGTGGCGAGGCGGATTCGTTTAAACATGGTGTCGGTTTTCGCACTAGTGATTTGAGAAACCTTCACCTATCCGAAATCTCACGTCATTCCTTCGGGGTTGGTAGCACAAGAGCACCTTCACCGTCAACATCATCATCTCGGCCAAAGACGTCCTCATCCATATTGGAACGATCCGGTCCTAATTTGGCGGAAAGTTCATCTTTTTCAATCGGAAAGACCGCATTCAAGTTATCAGGTATCGGAGATGTAAATGACACGAGGCAATGGAATGATAGCTCAATGCCACAGCTAGACTCCGAAGGTCATCAAACAAGCAGTTCTCTTGTAAAACCAATGGACAACATTCATCAGAAGATAGTAGACCATCATACTATTCCTGAGGACCCACCGTCTTGTTTAGCTGGTGACCGACCCGATAGCAAATCACTTAAAGAGAATGATAACTCCACAAACAAACAAATGTGTCAGCCAGTGAGGACTGCAAGTCTCATATATGAACAGCAGCGACTTGCCAAGCCAAATCATGCTATTAAAAAACCGATGAAAGCCATTATTCACGACAAACCTGATGATGACGTCTCTGCAATATCGGAAGCTGTAAGTCAAAGTGATCTTGCTACTGAGGAGGTACATTCTTCGAAAGTTGTGGAGTTTAGACAGCACGAACAAAGCGAGCCTTGCGAAGAAATAAGAAACGCGTCCGATCACGATGACAATGGTACACGTCTAAGCGCCAGCAAAGAGAAGAAAGAAGCGTGTTGCAGCGACGATAATTCGTTGAAGATGCCTCTGAGCCCTGTCATCTTTGCAGCATCTGCACCCAACGACACATTTACGACTGACCATTACACGGAGAGTTTCCACTCCGAGAACGAACAGAATGGCACTTCGACAGGGGGAAACGAATCAAATAAGTCAAATTATTATTCAGGCGATGCCAGGGCCAAAAACTACACAACGAGCGCTATTCATGTTGAATCAAGCGAGAGTTATTCTCCTCATCGCGAAACAGATAAAACCGACATCGATACTCCGAGATCAATATCATCGTCATCTTCGAGTAACGGATATTCAGCTAGCTTTTACACCGAGGATTAGCTGTATGTAAAATCATGTATCTTTTCAACTTTTATTTATAGCCCTGTTGACTATGTTAGTTCTACTCTGACGCTTGTAGCTCGTAGGAAACAATGAGAACCACTTGTGGAGTCTCTCTTCGACAGGGGTTCTCATTCTATTGTTTGATCCCTCTCTCTTTCATCATGACTCCCTACAACAATTGTCTCGCCACATTCATTCTAATAACATTGTCGATGCGAGGATAGTGCATCCAAAGAATACGAAAGTTCAGATAAGCCACCACATCAATGACCGCGGAAGAAAAGTTTCTCTCAACTCTCTTCGTAGCTTGTCTTTTTATTATGACTCTTCATATGGTGAGAATGATTATTGTACGTGTTCGATTCTCGATGCCGGGCTGCTATCACTCATCACAGGCATATATCAAGTCGTCATAATGGATTAATCTTTCTAAAAGAACACATTTTTTCAACGATCAAAGAATCGTCCGAAGGCAAGGCGAGGTACACATGGCCAACAATGGACCCCGAGTGTTGTTTTCCTGCCCATCATCATTGCTCGTTGGTTATGGTATTCACTGAATCATCCAACTTCGAACGAGACATCAGAGCATTATTGCCATCAGGGGCACTACCATTATCATGGACAACATCACCATTGTAGCCACGGGGCGTTCGTAAAGTGATTGCATTTTTGGCGGCAATCAGCCTCTGCATTTGATTTGCGGGAAAGCTAATACACATTTCGGATCGGACAAATTTACGTTTCATCGTGTCTTTTATTTTAGAAAGCTTTGATGCTGCCGCGAATTGCTTAATAGACCTAACTTCTACATAATTGCTGTTGAGGATTGCTTGAATTGGCGTAAAATTCTCGTCATCGAATATTGGCTGTCGTCATCTGGAGAGGATCTACAGAATATTATGTTCAATCGTTTCGTTTTGAGTGTGGTAAGAAACATAATTCAATTAACCAACTTGCCCATTCAAGTGCTCGACACCACAGAAAAATCATGGCAAAGAAAAGAAGTTCATCTACGTGTTGAGTTGGTGATTTGGACAATAAAGTTCATGAGAAATTTATGTACTTTTTGCCCTGTCACTCGAATTCAATGGATTGGTTTCAATTGAACAATTCATGTATTTACTACATTCCATCAGTCCACGCAACTCTCGTGAATCAACAAATTCTGTTTTAAGTGTTTGTGGCCGTGTTTGTAACATCCTCTGTAAAGTTTCTCTCGAGATGCAATCCATCATCTTTCGCTCGGACCTATGATGTTACCTACTTCGATGGAATTGAGAATTTCCCAAACATTAGGAGGAGCAAAAGGCAAATGATTCGCCACTGTGCTATGCCCAATGAAACCATGTGGGTATGTCGCGAGTCAAATGGAGAGAGCCCTGCAATTGCAGAGAGAGCCGAGTAGCCTTTTTAGACAAGGACGAGAGGACACAGAGTCCTAGGCGGATATCGCTAGCTCTAAGTATCGAGACTTTGAGGTTATTGAATGCATAGCCCTCTTCCCGATAAGATGGAAATGGTAGTGGAATGGATCAGATGGACACATATTCTTACGTCATTATTCTTCTTATGAACACAATCTAAGAAAAGTCTAAAAAATTCTTGATTAGTGATTTGCTTTTAACTTTGTAACATTTAGGACAGACACTGCAATGTGTCATTTGCACATTGCCTAAATCATCTCATGACCAGTATCACAATCAAAGAATATTTTCCACACTGAACTCCGGCATTATAAAAAGATTGACTAATCTTCATCTTCATATGTTTCTTCCTTGGTGGCAGTAGAAAAGATGCAACCAATCGCACCAAGACTGCCCGCAGCCGAGCCCAAACTAACGCCCTGCAATGCACCCAAAACTCCCGGGCTCAATTTCAATTTCCCTGGCCCAGCCACCATGAGCACACCGGCCGCCAACCCAATTCCACTCCAAACTGACAAATCAATCACCCTAACTTTGAAATTGTGCGATAATCCATCAACTCTTTGCTTTATTCCCTCCTCCGTCCAAGGAATCTTCGCCTTTTCTCCCTTCCTCGCCGTAGATTGCATCCCACCCAATCCCATGAGCATTCCTAAACCTCCCGCGACCAAACCGGTGCTTCCCATTGTAGCCCAGACGGAAGGGAAACGCCGCCATCCTGCCCCGTAGAGAAGAGCGCCGACGGCTGCGCCTAGTGGGGTGAAGGCGCTGTATCCTGCCGACATGACGTGGTAGGTCATGGCGGTATGGGGGTTGGGTCGGAAGGTGTCGGCGACGGTCCAGTTTACTTTGGGGCCGTCCATGGACTTTGCGTCGGGGATATCGGTTTTGGGTTGAGATGTCATTCTACCTATGGAATCTAAGTTTTGGACTGAAGTTGGTTTCACCTTTTTCTGTGTGGGTTGTCAAAGGTTGTCACGTTTTTTGGGTGTTATGGTGGTATCGTACAATACTGGTATTGTACAATATTATTATTTCTTCTTCTCTGTTTTCTAGAATACTGAATTACGTTCTCTCTTCTGTCTGAGTTCTCAATCTTTCCCAACATCGGATTTTTGCACTGAAAAGGACAGTTCGAACACGCTCTCAAAGATCCAAAGATCACCGTCTGCCTTTCTCACCTTATCGGTGCGAACAGCCGTCGATTATTATTTGTTTGTCACCCATCGATTTTTTGTTTGTCACCCGTCCATTTTCAATTTTATTTTGGCTAAAAGCACGAGCGCCGGGCAAGCGGATTTCCATGGATTACCTTTCCAAATCAAATTTCCGTAGGTTTTAAATCTTCGGAGAGAAAAAACGAGAAAGGTAAATCGTATCTTAAATATATATGGTGGTGTGGTGGACTCAGCAGTGACTTCTTCTCAGGTCTCCACCAATTTCCTCATTATTGCTCATACCGTACACGTTCGCATTTCCACTGCGCAACAGAGAAACAGTCGAAACAACCATGGCTCTCCAACTAGGCCTACGTCGAGGACTGACCTCCATCGCCTCAAAATCCTCCGTATCCAAGTCCGCCCTCGGCGGACTGTATGCCACATCCCATGCGGCTAGGTGGAAGAGTACGGATGCCGGTGACGTGATTGGGATTGATTTGGGCACAACTAACTCTTGTGTTGCCATCATGGTGCGTGCGTAATGCAGGTTTTGGTTGTCGACGGAGATTTTTTTTGCGAAATTGTGCCCTGGTTAGTGTGGCCACTCTCTTTGTTGTTTGTGTTTGTTCACATCTTGTGACTCTAGAAATACACTAGATCTAAAATGCCGCAGATCTGATCCAACTTCCCCGCCGTCTCAAACACCCCGAACAAAATTACAGGAAGGACGCAACGCCCGAGTCATTGAAAACTCGGAAGGAGCACGTACCACCCCCTCCGTAGTCGCCATCACCGACGACTCCACCCGCCTCGTAGGCATGGCCGCCAAACGCCAAGCCGTAACAAATCCCGAAAACACTTTCTACGCTGTCAAACGTCTCATCGGTCGATCTTACTCCGACAAGGAAGTGAAGGATATTCAGGGTCTGGTCCCCTACAAAATTGTCAAGAGCGATAATAACGATGATGCTTGGGTGGAGGCACGAGGGACCAAGTTCAGCCCATCTCAGATTGGATCCATGGTGTTGGGAAAGATGAAGGAGACTGCCGAGGGATTTTTGGGAAGGGATGTTACCAAGGCCGTCGTGACAGTTCCTGCCTATTTTAACGATTCGCAGCGTCAGGCTACCAAGGATGCGGGGAAGATTGCCGGGTTGGATGTGTTGCGCATCATTAATGAGCCGACAGCCGCTGCTTTGGCGTATGGGATGGATAAGGCAGATGGGAAGACGATAGCTGTCTTTGATCTCGGTGGAGGTACGTTCGATGTTTCTATTTTGGAGATTTCGGGAGGAGTATTCGAGGTCAAGGCGACGAATGGTAATACCATGTTGGGTGGGGAAGATTTTGATGAAGAGTTGCTGGAGTACTTGTTGAAAGAGTTTAAGAAGGACTCTGGAATTGATTTGTCGGGGGATAATTTGGCAATGCAGCGTTTGCGCGAGGCCGCTGAAAAGGCGAAGCGTGAATTGGATGGTCTTGCCCAAACAGATGTATCACTCCCATTCATTACTGCCGATGCTTCTGGACCAAAGCATTTAAACATCAAAATTACCAAAGCCCAATTCGAAAATATGGTATCTGACCTGATTGAAAAGACTGTTGACCCGTGTCAAAAGTGTATGAAAGATGCAGATGTCTCCAAATCAGAAATTCATGAAGTGATTCTCGTTGGAGGTATGACACGCATGCCAAAAGTACAGGAAACTGTTGAGAAATTCTTTGGCAAAAAGCCATCAAGGGGAGTCAACCCCGATGAAGTCGTGGCCATGGGTGCCGCCATCCAAGGAGGTGTGCTCAAGGGTGACGTGAAAGACATCTTGTTGCTTGACGTGACTCCATTATCTCTCGGGATCGAAACATTAGGTGGAGTAATGACTAAGTTGATTCCACGAAACACAACCATCCCGACCAAGAAGCAACAGACCTTCTCTACTGCCGTGGACAACCAACCGCAAGTGCAAATCAAGGTTATGCAAGGAGAACGCGAGATGGCAGCGGACAACAAGAACTTGGGAGAATTTGATTTGGTTGGAATCCCTCCTGCCCCTCGTGGTGTACCTCAAATCGAGGTGTCGTTTGATATCGATGCTGACGGTATATTGAATGTTTCCGCTAAGGATAAAGGCACTGGCAAAGAGCAAAATATCATTATTAAATCATGTGGTGGTTTATCTGATGATGACATTGAACGCATGGTGCGTGATGCTGAGGTCAATGCCGAAGCTGACGCTAAGAAAAAGCAAGTTATTGAGTCCAAAAATGAAATCGACTCACTTATTTACAGCACAGAAAAGAGTTTGAAGGAGCACTCTGATAAACTCGGCGATGACGTGAAGAAGGAGGTAGAGAAAGCGATTGAACAGGCCCGCCTGGTCAAAGACAGTGACAATCTTGATGATCTCAAGTCTAAAACTGATGCACTGAGTCAAGCTAGCATGAAGATGGGACAAGCTATCTACGGTCAGCAACAGGGTGCTGGTGATGCGTCTTCTGAAGAGAAGAAAGATGACAACACCGTAGATGCTGACTTCGAAGAGAAAAAGGACGAAAAGAAATAAATTTTTGTGGCTGTTCATGTACTTAACGTATGAGTTAATAACCGAATAATTTTCAAGTCTATCGATAATTACACTTTAAGCACTTGAACAAATGAACTAGCTATCTCTAGCTGTATTTCACTTGTCGTCCATCGAATTCAAAATGATAACATTTAGTTTTCACAACTATACGATATCTGGGGGCACGTATTGTGACTGATGATGGTGATTGAGTTCAATTGCTGTCGCACCATCAAGTAAGCGACTGTTTTTCTTCCTTTTCCTCAAGCTACGTCGCGACTTTGATTCAGAATGCTCCTGCTCGGCTCCTGGACTGAGTCCAAACACACCTAAACATTTCATCACGCCACCAATAATTGATTGTGACGATTCACTCTTTCCATATACCGAGGGAGGCAGAACTGGGGAATTTGTACTCATTTCAACTGTCAAAAGTAGAAGCCATGCCAATGAGATGATGCCTGCTGCCCATGCCCAAGCGCCCAAGTCTGAACCAAGGATGAATAGAATTAACGTACAACCTTGACAAAAACACCCAAATAGAAGGTTTTTGACGGACAACGTCCAGAAACTGTGTTGAGTATTTGAGCTCAGAAGATACATCCACATGACCATCAATGGAAATGTACCAGAGATTAGACCAACCAGACCGAAAGCCCTGATGGCAATAGAACTTGCGTCTAAGGTGACAAAGAGCGAATTCATCACGAGGAAAAGCACACTAAAGATCGCTGCGAGAAAAAAGGTTACTTGACACGCCGATGGTCACATGCACGCCAAACGCAGTTAAGCTACACTCACCGGCACATTTCATTCTATCGTGATGGAAACTTGTTCTCACATTAAACAGAGTCTCATCATCTGGGGGAGGTTCACCGAAATCGGACTGAAGCAATACTTGCGTCGTGCTTTCAGACTTCAAGGGAGACAAGGGGCGGGTCAGGCGCGCTCTATGAGCATCATCAATAGCCTTCTGCCAGATTGGCCCCATTGATTTATTTATCGATGACATTTGAGAGTGGGCACTGCTGTAAGAACTATCTGCAGAGTCATCGCTATCGTTCTTTAGTTCGAGGCTTTTCCCTTGGTACATGGTTTTGTCCAACGCTCCCTCTCTCATGCTGTCTTCCGTTTCAACCTGTTTAATATCTATCTGCTCGTTATCAGAAGAAGAAGACGAAGAAGATAGTAGTTCATCATAGCTAGCTTCTGACTTTGCAAGATCGATGGGAGGCATATTACGATGCTGAGTCAAATCATTCTTTGACTTGAGATCAAGGAACGATAGTGTCTGTTTGGCGCTAGATGTTGTGTTGTTGACAGAAGCCATACCATCAAAATGCTTCTCAGACAAGGTAGAATTGTAATTATTCGCAACAACTTGATTGCTTGACACAACATCCTTCAGTGCTATAAGTTCTTCGACACCGCCTTTAACTTGCTCTTTATATCGTAGCTCTTTTCGAAGGGTCCGTAGCTCGTTGAACTTTAAAGTAACGTCCAATGCCTCTTGACTGACCGCAGTGCGAGCGTCCTCGGAAGGTAGGGAAATAGAGTTCGGCGAGCTTCGCACAGTCTTTTTATATGCTTTATTCGATTCCATACTTCCTGCGGTGTCACAAGCAGCACCGAAAACATTGAGCCTTTTAGAATATGGTTCCTTATGATTACTCGGATCATTGTTTCTTGTCAACTTTGCCGTCTTACTGTCATGTTGACTCTGAGAAGGTTGAAACGTGTCTACCTTTGGGGCAACCTCTAGCGCAGCTCGACTGACTGCCATGAGAGCTTCGTCTGATAGCAAAAAGTTCGAGCTTGGTTCCTTTCGCAAAGTGCCGAACGAATTAGATCCGTCTTTTTTGTAACCCTGCAAACCCTGTTCATTGGAAGTTTGTACATTCTTGTTTGTAATCGAACGAGATTTTCTGTCACGGGTACGCTTGACGTTTGGCGTTTTCTTATCCACTTTTTTGTGTCCTTTATCTCTTACTTTCTTTGTTTTATCATCATGATCGGGTTTCGGTCGATCATGACGGCGGTTCTCTGATTTTTCATCTTTTCCTACTGTTATCACATTTACTACACCATTCTCTTCCACTTCCTCTCGCAATTCTTCCACAGGAATAAGCGTCGTTGATCCCGTACTTGAAATGGGTTGCCTTCTTTCATCAGGTTCCTCATGCGAAGCACTGCGCATGCTGCCGACACCGCTACCTCTTGAACAGAGGCTCCTAGACCGCTGAATCTCCGCCAATGCCTCCCAAGCTCGCTCTTTGGCTGCTTCTCTGGCAATATTTTTTGAGTTCTGAAGCTCATCCATCACCGCACTCGCCCTAGCTTTTGCGGCTGCTCTGGACTTGCGTCTTCCCTCAATCGCCGAACGTGCGCGAGAAAGAGAAGTGCACTGTGAACTAATAGAGTTCGTTGGAGAATACAAAGGTTTCTGTAACAATGTTTCATCTATCCATTTGTGTCTAGATTGCACTAGTTTTGATGAGACGTGGAATGCCTTTTCTAATTTTCTCGCTTCCAGAATTGACCTTCTCGGAGATATGAATTCTTCATACATGGAAATCTCTTGAACTGCCTTGTTGATGATGGCTGTGCTAGAATCACAATTGGCTTCCACGCTACGTGTGATCTCATCCCACTTAGTCGTTGGTACTTCGTGATTTTCGAGGCTATCTTCAATAGACGACATGGTAGAGAATATTGATGTTGCCTTGAATGTTTCGATCGCTCCGTGAATGCGCACTGTGAATGTGTCCGCTGAAGTGGTATATTCTCTGTGGTACCATACCTAAGAAATATCGTATTCTATCTGGTAACAGGCAGTTTTGTACAATACCATATGGTCCACAATACAACAACATTTATGTTGGCATCAAACAATAATTTTTTGTGGCACAGTTTGTTTCTCTCTAGCGATATGATGTAGCGGATTGAAAGTCAAAAATTATTTGCGGGAATTACCATAAAATATTGTTCATTTGGCACATTCTCGCGATATATGATGTATAGGCACTCTAGGTGTATAGTATGGTGGTAGCGGTAGATAAATTATGGGCTATATACCTAGTACAATACCTGGGATTGATTCCATGTTCAGGGTTCGGTTTGGGACGTATAGAGAAATGAATGTTGGGTGGGTGGGGTGTCTGCGGCCGCGAAGCATGGATGTCAAAGTAATATCATTAAGTTTTTAAACAAAAGAACGAATCCTATATTGTACCATCTCTCATCAGAAAGTCTCGAAAAGAATCAACACAGGATGGACGGCAATCAAGTCAACTCCGCTCATTGTAAATGCAACGCACTAGGCGTAAGGTAAAATCTGTATCAGATTCTGTCCCGGTCCCTGATTTTCGCTGGAATGGTGCTCATTTTTATCTATCTTTTGCAGAATCACAGCGTGGTGTCTGTGTTTCACCGGATTCGTCCTATCTTGCCTGGTTGTATCGTCTTGCAAATTCATTGAGGTGGTGACAATTTCGACGTATACAAACACACCTTCATCCATTTCGCCTACGTTCATTTTCGATGATTCGAGCACTGTTGAGGTTGTAACTTACATGGGACTTTTCAACATGTACTCTAGCACATATAACTTTTGCATCCCCTACAAGTGGTTTAGCGGTGCTCCTAACGCCCGGGATCAAATGTCCTCCGCAATAAAAGCGGCTGAAGCTTTTGGAGTCTTGGCAACAATTGTTGGTGGAGTTATTATGCTCTCAATGTTGATTACTGTTCTATTCGCAGGCATGCACAAATGCTGGTGGTTGACAATGGCATTATTCCTTGTGGCGAACACAGTTTTTCAACTGCTGACGTTTGCCATATTCAATCATGACCTTTGCAAAGTAGACACTACTGACTTGGAAACGAGAACTTACACAGATTGTACTATATCAGAGGGAGCAGCATATGCGATATCTGCCTCTATCTTTTACTTGCTTGGAAGCATCGCGATGTTTTTAGTGCCACCTCCAAGAGTGCCTCTTATTGAATTCGAATCAGGTTGGAGACATGATGCTGCCACGAAGGAGAATCATCATTCGGACGAAAACAATAAGTCTGACCCTGAGCTAGCAGAGCATTATGTGATGCCAAATCGTCACATAGTAAATAGTGATGCCATCTCAAATGTGAATGAAGAGTTGCCAGATAGACAAAAGGATCCCAATAAGCACCAATTCAATCGCACAAGACCAGCAGTTGAATTGTAACATCAAGAGTGATCAATAACAACAATCTTTCATTGGTATTTGTAATGAAATCAGCACTTAAAAGAAGCAGCTTTGTCATCATTATATTTGTATCATTGCTTTGCATGCACAAGGCTACATCACTCTGCCCTGACATACTTTCTACAAATCAAAACACACGCAGTAATAGAAATGAGACCCATCATCACGATTTCAATAATATTTTTATTAATATCATAATGTGTATGCTTTCAGACCATATTGCTGCCACCTTCACAAGCACTATGATGTCTTCCATGAATGCCTTCCTGCAATATGATGGCAGATGTTGTCAAAAGTTCTATGCCCCCTATGCCCTCTTCTGACAGAAACTTTCTCATCAGAAGTAAGACATAGCTGATGGTTATTACAGATCAGGCCAAGTCAAATCTGTTTTAGACATAGTGTAACCAACACTAGTACTTACCAGATTGTGTCTTTCATCCAGTATTGTTACCTTTGATAAGGACATGTGTATCACAAACAAGCAAGCTATGGGCAAGAACCCCCTGCATGGGCCAAGGAAAAATTTATGCATAAATCTGATAAAGTCAGCATGTCAAACTTAACTCTTCAAACTAAAGAAATTTGCCTAGTGTAGAAAATTTGTTGTCAGCACAGCTTGCAGCAGGCAGGACAAGGAACTCAACATTGGCTGAAACTGGCTGCAGACCTACAACTGCAGAAAAATCTATTGCAAAAAAGAATGACAAATTTTGAGAAACCACGACTGCCAATGAATGATGTTTTTTGTCTGGAAATCTCATGAGCAATGACATTATCATTTCCAACAATCGATCTGGCATCAATCCTTGGCATGGAGGATAGAGGGCTGAAAAATAGCCAAGGGCCTATCCATCTGATGAAAACATTCAAGTACTCAAAACCACCTCATAGTAGTACAGTTGCCTGTCCAAACCAAGACAACATGGTGAGGGCTGTTAGAAGCCTGTCCATTGCATTTGTAGTCACAGCTATTAGGTAATTTTTGGCAATAGACATAACTCTAGTTTGCTTATGCCAATAAGTGTGTTGACTTGATCAATAGACCTCTTAGTGCATGCATAATGTGTTCATTCCATTCTGGATGTCACCAGGTTTGGAATCAGAATGAATGACTACTTTCTTCATGCAACCAAACATCTGAGTAGGATTCATCAAATTATTGCTCCAAATCATATGCATAAGTGAGAATGCCCGCATAATTCTGGAATCAATATGGCTTCTAACAATTCCTGGAATGATGGAGATAAATCATTTTAGTATTGCTTCTTTGACTTTGAAGCATCAGTGATAGGCACATAAATAAGAGGCAGCACGAGTAAAATCCAACTTATCATTCTCTTAATCTGAACACCATGCTTTTCATTTTCTTAAATCACTTTGCCTCATATGACTTACATAACTACTTTCAAGTGTAGTCAAGTGTAAACCTCCACTTTTATTCAAAAATCCAAGGTCGCAAGTACTCAAGTCATCTAGAATTGCGAATCAGGCCAATGTGGATAATCTCATGGGTTTGTCCCATGTCAAAAAATGTGCACCAGCATGCCTGAGTGACCAAGAAACAAGAACAAAAATGTATTCAATGAAAATGTTGCACTGAGATAATGTCTGTGTGATCAAGAAGTATTACAAAACTTCATTCAATGATGGTGATGAGCAATCATCTTATCTTAAATAACACTCAATCAGAATTGCATCATCAACAAAAACAATGGTGCTAGATAATGTTATCTATCTGAGTTGAATATTCCTTTGTTCAAGAATCTGACATTGTCTTGACAAAGTATTGATTTAGAGGCTAGGGTGGACTCCAGGGTACTAGACAAAGAAGGTGATTGTTCTTATCTTGATCATCTTTGAATTTAGCAAAATATTCCTTTTTCATATTTTTTCACTTGATGGAAATCCCACCAAGAAGCATTACTGCTAACACATGCAAAAGTAATTGCTGTGGAAAGGAAGTAGAGCATTAGCAGAGGTGCAAGATATCCCATAGCACTTGCATCATCAGAACTTATTCTTGGATATATGAAACAGGATTTATGTCAGTCATTGCTGTCAGGATCTCATCATTTGGGTTACTGATTTTGCATTTGTATAGATAGATGAAAACACACATGTATACAATGCCAAATGTAACCTTGGCTTTGTTGATCATGGGCATCATCTCATGTGGAACTTGTTTAACCATCCTAAATGTTCCTTTTTCTCTCTTTCATGACAGAATCTTGGGGCACATTTTGAAGCTAAGGAATATAGGGGCAACAATAGTCATGAACTGTATGTCAATTGCCTTCCTCTTTAGTTATAGTTTCTACATAAAAAAATTGTCATCCTGAACTGAGGTTTGATCTCCTTATTGTATTCCTCAATTTTTGACATTCTTTGGAATATACAGGTCAAGTATGAAAGCATCTACCAATGAGGATTTGTTTTGGTTGAAAAATGTGACCATATTGATTGGAAAGCTGACCAAGCCTAAGGTGAAGGCACACTGATCATTTTTTCATTTATATGAAGATTGAGCAGTCATAGGTGGCTAAGTAGTATAAGCCAGTCCAATTGTTGTACAGTAGCATTGGCACCAGTTCATGATGATTGGTTGTTGTGCAAGCATGACAATTAAGCAGTATTCAGTTTTGAAAGTGCTCTTCAGTCTTGTAATACCACAAGTTTTTTGATGCAAAGGATGCATTTGCACTTAGTGATGGGTTAGTTTTTAGCAACTCCAGCCACTTCTTGCACACAGGCTTAAACACCCCACCCCTGTTCACCATTTTTCTATGGCTTGAGAGGATTTGGGTTCATTTATTATGGCAAAACTCTTTCATTCCAAATGAGATGCAGCAAAAGCATAATAAACCAGTAGGCTTTTTCTTCGCTGCAGCCTATTGATTGTTGATTGTGATAATGGAGTATTGGAAAGAATGTATCAATCAATGCATTAGCTGCATGGGATGGCAAGGTTCAGGTGATGGAGATGAGGTGTTATATGCATCAGATAAAGATGCAACCTCCTGAGGTTTTGCAAGTTTCACAGGGATGTCCAGATCCATTGTCATGATTCAGACCCACCTGATGACAGCACTTTTTGAAGATTTCAAGGGAGATCCCAAAGATATCTGGCAGCATAAATACTTTGTTTTTGGAGAGTGCAGAAAGCTTTTCAGTTGAATATTAAATTCATAGGGAGGACTCGTCAATTACAATTAGGCTTTATTTTACTCATTGCTGTGTTCAAGGACCAAACTATGGCAGTAATGGTTTTTCAGAAGGCTATAGCAGTAGATGAACACAAATACTGTAATAACTGGCATCGAATAACAGGAATGAAAACTTTTATTGAAATCCAGGGACCTTAACATGAAAAATTCCTCAACTGTTGGATGTAGCAAATGCCCAACTGTTGCGTACGTATAACATTGTTTTGGTATGTAGAGCCAGGAACAGTACCAAACAGGGTGTGTTCTAATAACAGGATGTTAGTGAGAACCAATGCAGGAACTTTATCTTTGTGTTTTGTAAGCTCGTGATGAGATGCTGCAGGGAACTCATGCAGCCAATAGAGAGTAAACATGGCAAGGTACCTCAGAGTACTGGGCAAACTTCTTTTAGATGTCTCACTTCCTACCAAAAATGTTGAGCATGGACATCATTAGTGCAAGTTAAGTGGATGGCACCTACAGGCATCCTAAATATATCACCTCATTGTTCAAATCATCTATTTTGAGAGAGGGCTTGGAGGTTTTTTCAGTGTAATATCATATTCAAGGGGGGGGGTTATCCGTTACAGTAAGATTTTTATTTTAACAATAAGTGCAACCAAACTATGGCATAAGTTGTTTTGTTGGAAAGCTGGATAGCATTAGATGAATGTACACAGTGCAAAAATTAACTATGAATTATCATAGTGCATATCCAAATCCAGGGACTTCAACATGGAAAAATCCACCAAATGTTGGATGCAGCAAAGTGCCCAACCATCAGATAATAAATGCATTGTTTTGAACAGGTTTTGTGGTAATTACAGCATAGTGAGTACCATTGTGGAATTTAATTTTTTACTGTTAGGCCTGCAATGAAGTTCTGTAAGCATCTCTTAACTCACCATTGATTACTCTAAAAGTCTAACCATAAACATATAGGATAACCCCATTTTATTGAAGATTCAACTGCAGAGACCTGTTCATTTTCATCCATTCCCAAAACCGGTGATGATATTGAGCTAGTGATAATGTTGGTTCAGAGAGATACATGACCAAGCTGAAATTATGGGCCCCTGAGATGATGTGATTGCTGCAACTACACTAAGATTGGAACAGAGACTACACTGTGTCAGTCTAGCCAATGATGACATCCATACCGCAACAATGTCAACCAAGAAAGAGTGAAACAAAGTAACAAGAAAAAGACAATACAGTAAAAGCAACAAGACAGCAAAGGCAATCAAACAATGCCAGTGGCAAAGAAGCCATGGTAAAAAGGTGGGAATGGCAACGTGGCAGCAATGGCTAAGTTAAAAATTCAAATTTTTGGTTACTGTAAAAAAGTCCGGAATCGGAATATGTTACTGGTTCCGGACCAAAAATCCGGGACTCATAACCAGAAGAAAAATTCTTATCTAGGTCTGGTCTAGGTGATGTCAAATTATTGTCACTCCTACTCCATCCTCTAGAGAGTAATGTCACCATGGTTCTCTTAGTAATTGGAATTCTGACAGTTATCTCTACAAAACTTAATGTGACTTATAGGGATTACAGTTGATGTGATGTTTGCAAACAGTAATAATACTGCAGTAAACAGTAATATTGTGGTTGTAATTTAGTTATTTTCTAGTCATATTCTTGTAATGTAACAGTAATATCAGTAATCTTATTTATGGCACAAATTATTAAACCAAAGAACAAGTAAGTTTTGGCTGGACACATTAAAAATATATTCTAAAAGACATGGAAAAATTCAAGATGTCTTGAGGAGCAAGGGAGAGAGGAAGGTGGGACAAATTCAAGTGGGATAAAACTGCTATGAGGAAATTGGGAAATGGTGAAAAAAAGAAAGACAAACTTACTATAGCTGCTTTCTACAGGCAGTTTGTGAGTTGGAAGAATACCAACAATAAGCCAAGATACAGTGGTAACACAAATGTAGAACAATGACAAGGCAGCATTAAAGACAAGGCTGAGAGGAGGAATGGGACTACCCATTCATGACATCCAGCCTCTGGAAACATTGGAGGTCAACACAATTGTCATGAGTAATATTCCAAAATTAAATGTCAACAAGCAGTGGAAAAACTATTTTTGA
>JALLPC010000073.1:0-16614 GCA_036940045.1 Stephanocyclus meneghinianus | reverse complement strand
GTTGCCTACCACGAAGCCGGACATGCCATCTGCGGTGCTCTCATTCCTGATTACGACCAAGTTCAAAAGATTTCCATCATCCCCCGCTCCAACGGTGCAGGTGGTCTCACCTTCTTCTCGCCCCAAGAATCTCGTCTTGAGAGTGGAATGTACTCCAAGCAATACCTCGAGAGTCAACTTGCGGTGGCTCTTGGCGGACGTCTTGCCGAAGAACTCATTTTTGGAGAGGACCTTGTCACCACTGGTGCCTCAAACGATATTCAACAAGTTGCCAACATTGCGAAGCGCATGGTAAAGGAATGGGGAATGTCCGATCTTGTCGGTCCAGTAGCCCTCAACCGCCCCCAGAGTGGAGGACCCTTCATGGGCCGCTCGATGGGAATGCGTCAGACACAGTGGGGATCTAAAATGATGGGTAACGTTGACGTTGAGGTTGAGCGTCTTGTCAACAACTCTTACTTGATGGCAAAGAAGATTCTTTCTGAAAACTTGCCGTTGTTGCACCATTTGGCGAAAACTCTGGTCGAGCAAGAGGTGGTGAGTGCGGAGGAGTTCCAGATGATGTTGGTTGAGTTCGGGGCCAAGGTTGTGCCGTTCGGTGTGATCGGGCAGGACAGGAACAGGGATAAGCTTCCGTTCCAAAACATGCCTGCCACGGTTTGAGGCTGAAGTTGGAAGTTTCGTTTTGCTGCTATGAAGAAGAAAAACCTAAGAAAGTACATAAATGAACACATCGTGACAGACTGTTAATCTTCCTTGCACCGAAAATGTTCTTCCTCTCACATAGCCTACATTTGCGTCAGTACGTGCCCGTGATCATACATGGTGGCCGTGCTGTTGATTACTGTATAAAATTACCGCAAACGGACTGTTTTTATGTAGTAATTGGCATTCAAATTACCATGAAATTCATTTTGGTTCGCTTGATATAAAACGGTGCATCGTCGACAGCCACAGGTCCCCCCCGTTAGGGTAGTACTGCTCTCCCGAACGCTTTCATCCTCAACCAAATCGTTCATCACCAATGACCAAAAAGATGGGTTTAATTTGCTATCCATTTTCACAGCCTTTGACAATGCTTGGGTTTGCATTACCATTAGTGCCGCAGCAGCAGCAGTTGATGTAGCTCAAGAAATGGCATAGAAAGTGAATGATCTATAGAATGATGGTTATGTTCGCGAGAAGAGGAGGGGCCATGATTCTGATTTGTACCGTGAAAGAAACACATGAAGATAAAGAATGAAAGATGACTGTGAATGTGACTGTCATGGGGTATTGATTTGATCCCATGCCAAGCTGTGATGAGAAGCAATTCAAGAGAACTGTTCTTCTAAAGACAGGGGGTGAAGACGGGAGGGGGGGAGATGACTAGCAAACTGCAGAGATCGATGCATGTTGGACTAAAAGTTCGGACTGTTATGGTTAACTCTCAATGAGCCCTTATGTCATCTTTCTCTGTATAGAAGATTATTTGTTACGACGTGCCATTTCCAGCATATTGGGATTACTTCCAAATGGGTGAGAGTACAGCAAGGCAGTGTTTGTTCAAGTTGACTCATGACATTGTTTATTGCGCTTCCTTATCAGAGTACTAGTTGCGGTCCCCCTGAAACAATGATGATTGGTAAAATGTGGCTATTCATACATGCGTCTGTAACATAGATGGTTGTTGGGCAGTCTGAACATGACACAGGCTGATTAGGGAAGGTGACCTTCAAGATGACAAAATCAGTTGAAGGCTTATGCTACAATTGGTCTCCAAGCAGTGGAGAACAGCAATCTTTGGATCCCACGTGGTGCCTTTGAGTATGCTGGAACAGTGAGTGACGTAGAGCATAGGGGTCTTTCACGTGTTAGCAAGTCTATACTTGATGCATCCCATGACATGCTTCACTGTCCATTTAAGATCAATGGTGAAACTCTTGCTCCTGTATTGTATTGTCACACTTACACTTTGCTAAATTACAAGATGTGACATGAAAAAAACCTCAACTACATGATGAAAGTGGAGCATACCGAAAAACACAACATTTACTCATATCGCATTTGCACAAATACACATTTTTGGCCCACGATTTATGTTTTGGCAGGGAAAAATGTGTAAATTTACACAAATTATGTGTAATTTACACAAATCTTGGTCGACAAGAGGCCACGTCGACCAGCCTGCACAAATCACAAATCACATTTACACAAAATCTTTTTCTTGTTCTACGATCGGCCCCCCCGTGAGCTGCATCTTGACGCGAGTACATACAGACGTGTGACAAAAAATATTTTTGCGTGCGGTCGGGTGATAGAAAATAAAAAAGTTGTAAGGAGGGTACCATGACCAGAACACAAAAGACAAATATACGAAAACATAATTTGTGAAATGTGTTTTTGGGGAGTTGAAATATGTAAACACATAAAATGTGCAAATACGCGGGGTAAAAATGTGATTTGCAATTTGTGTTTTTCGGTATGCTCCAGTATTCCAAAGTAAAAGATACAACAATTGTGATTTTGTGATTTATAATTTTTGAAATAAATAATGTTGACATTGCTCCATTATATATTTCAAAGTATTTTTACACTACCATATCTGTTGGATCACATGTAACACCAGTGTCAAAAGATACATTTGACTGAAACTAATAATCCTTCGAAATCTAGTTTTTTAACTTGTTGAAAACATATTGGAATCTTGAAAGTTTATCCTATTTGCTGGATGTTATGGTGGCAAATCAGTTTCCTCCCAGTTCTCTCTCTGGCTCCAGGGCATCTAACCTCCAACAAGTGCTCTTCTCCACTCACAACCCATACCTTTTTTGTCATGCCATCACCATCAACTCGTCCATCACCTACAGCATCTGCATTACCTGCCCTTCAGATTAAATTGAGAAACTTCTGCAGAATTCTTTGGTTTCATTTTGTCCTCTTCTTCTGTTTAATTTCAAACAAGATGCCATGCTGCAATACTCATTTGCAATGGTTAAAATAAAGTTGGCAGTTTTATATACTCTTTTTCATACATATCAAAATTATAATATGGTTTCTGTTGTGATTAGTAAGGAAGAAGCTGTTTCTGTTACAGTTGCTTTCAAGTTTCTGAGGGATCATTCAGTAAGACTTTCTCCATCAAAGAAAAAAAATCACAGTGATTGTCAACCTTGAGGGAGTTTAGTCCCTAAGTGTGCTCAATGATTGACATCTCACAAATCTACTACATCCACTTCAAAAATATGATCAAGAAAAAGGTGGATACTCTTGAGTGAGGCTATGCTTTTGTCTTCCACAAAATCAGTGGGAACGCTTAAAAATCTATCCCGGTCATACAAGCATCCTGTCCGTCATTCAATGTTGACTGTTTAATGTTGGAATCAACAAATGTATCAGAAGCAGAATACAAAAATGAGAGAATGGGAAAGTAGAAGGATAGGGAATTTTCAATGGCACTGCAAAGGAGCCATTGTGAAAGTCGGTTGCTGAACAGCTTTTTAAGGTTTATTCAAATATGCCTTGCCAGATACAAGAACATATGGATGTCGAAAGGGTTTGAATAGTGTTCAGTTAGATAGATATTTCTTGACTATGTGTTTACAAGGAAAAAATAATCTTAATTTTTATTGCTTTTTATCATTTAAATTGTTGGTGTCAGTATGAAACAGCAACAGCGGTTGCGCATGAACCGCATGGACCAAATCTTATCATCTGGCTTTAACACCTCTGTGATATGGATGATGAATCCAACCAACAGGTGCAGATTCTTCCCTGATGCATATTCCCATGCCATAAAACAAAGGCAACATCCACCAGAAGCATCACTGTTGGGTGCAATATACAAATTTGTGTTGCACAATCATTTATAAACAGAGATGCAGACAGACTCTATAGGTATTATGATGCTTCATCACCAACAAGTTGCCACACCCACATGTATGCATATCATAGTTACATTCCTTATCACAGGGCAAAATCCGATGTGAGCAATAATTCACTCCATGGAGCCTTTGCTGGGGCAGTAATTTTGTTGTGTTAAAAATGTATGGGTTGTGTGGTGAGTTTTGTGGCATTTCAACAACCAGCCGGAGCTATAGCTATACATATAGCCATTTGTTCATCACAAGTAGGTTGTAGTGCCATTATCAAGGTTTTAGCCACCGGAAAAACATAAATGTCAATGCAATTAGCTGAGCATTTCTTATATAGCGGTCTTCGTTGTAATCCGGTTTTATACCGAGTTAGTGTATTTTTTATGCTGTAGAGGCTACTACTACACTAAAAGTCTTCAAAGCCAGTTTTTTTTGGGAAACGCACTGCTTCCAATAGCTTCCAATCACGGTCACCATGGCCGACGCCCTCTTAGAAGACCTCGACGATCTCTCGGACCTGGAGCCAGAAGCAGACGACAAGGTGAATGATTCATTTGAAGACGAAGCTAAGTATCCTTCTATCAATTCCGATGAGGACGAAGACAACTTGAATCGCTCCAGCAACGATGAATCCTTCGTCCTCTCCACCAAGACCCGCAAACGACCCCGTCTCCTGGACGACGCCTCCCTGCAAGCCCATCTCTCCGCCATTCGCGCCGAGCAATCCTCCAACGATTCAAAGCCCTTCGCATCCGTGGACGCCAAAGACCAAGACCGCACGGAACACGCGCTGATCCTGGCATCGACCGGTCATCTCGTGTCTCTGGACCGCGAGATCCACCGCACGCACCTTGACTTGTGCCGTTTGTACAACCCCAAATTCCCCGAGTTAGAAGAACTTCTCGCCGACCCGTTCCAATATCGCGCTGCCGTGGGCATAATCGCCAACGAGATGGACGTCACACTCGTCAATGACAAGTTGAACGAAGTCCTCACCAGCAACCAGATCATCACCATTAGCGTTGCCGGATCGACCACCTCGGGACGTCCACTCACACCCTCCGAATGGGAAGATGTCCACCGCACCTGCCTCTATCTCGACGAATTGAGAACTGTTCGCGATAATTTAACATCATTCGTCGAATCCAGGATGGAACGGTGGGCGCCCTCGGTCTGTGCCCTCGTGGGAAGTTCCCTCGCGGCGAAACTCCTCGCTTCGACGGGCGGACTTGCCGAACTGGCAAAGATACCCGCGTGTAATCTTCAATTAGTCGGAAAGGTGAAATCCACCTCCGCATCGAGGGGAGGAATGGCGACTCAATCGAGGATACAGCATGCTGGATACCTGGCGGAATGCGACTTGGTCCTGTCGTGTCCGAATTATTTGAAGATGAGAGCCGTCAAGGCTGTGGCGGCAAAGTTGGCATTGGCGACAAGGACAGATCATATTAATTGCGAATCAGGGAGGAGAAGGTCTGGAGAGGTGGGAAGGAGGTTTTATGACGAGTTGCGAGGGAAATTCGCCAAGTGGGAGGAGCCCGATAAGGCACAGGTCGTGAAGGCTTTGCCCAAGTGAGTATTTCATCGTCTTCGTCGTGATTTTCTCCTTCTACTCGTTTTCTAGTGGCACGTCTAATTCAGTTTCAAAGACGCATTTGTTTTGTATGATGTGGTAATTTTGGCTGGGGGCTCTGGTCATATTATTCATCGTGCCAATGGACGTTTTGAAAATTGAAATACGTTACATGATGCATTAGATTCTTTTGAGCCAAAATAGTAATGTCAAGGTTCATTAATGAGAGTGATGTCTAAGGGCGAATACACACTGCGTGATTAAAGTTTGAAATGATCTCTCGATGCAGTTGTTGCTCGTTTGTATTTTTTGACCATTTTCTCTCTTATTTTCTCTCCCATCATCATTTTTCTGCTCTCACCGTTGTTTCTACCTCTCTATTTCCGTTTTTTGAACCAAGACCTGATTTGACAACCAAAAAAAGACGTGGAGGTAAACGCATCCGGCGACTGAAAGAGCGATTTGAAGAAACAGAACTCATGAAACAGGCCAATAAGCGTGCCTTTTCTGTTGAAGCCGGTGAGTATGGTGATGATGCAATGGGTCTCACTCTTGGTATGCTATCCACCAAAGAAGGTGGGGCTATGCGGAATACCGTGGAGACGAAGAAGATGAGACATGCCAACACCAAGGCGAGTCGCAAGCGTGCCATACAGATGTCCTCTGGCGCGACAAACGGTTTGGCGAGTAGCATGGTGTTTACTCCAGTGCAGGGTTTGGAACTAGTGAATCCGGATGCAAATAAAGAACGTGTCAAAGCGGCCAACACCAAATGGTTCCAGGATAATGCTGGGTTTCAATCCGCGTTACCGAAATAATGATGCGCTTTGTTGCTTGCTTCCATAATTTGAGTACAGTCCTTCAGAATAATTTCCTTTTATGAACTCATTTTTTTAGTCAGACTGGGACTTCCTCCGTACAATACCCCGCAAAAGTAACTGCAATTGTCCTATTCGTCTTAGGACTAAAATTAGTAATTAGTATTATTGACAATCGAATTGAATAAAATTGTAATTAATTTAGTTGATTCGATTATTTTGCTGATCGCATTTTGAATTAGAAAAACTACAAAAAATAGTGAAAATCTGCTTAGGATACTGCAGTACGTGGTCTCCTAAAGTCCCAGGAAGGATAGGTCCACTCCATTTAGGTCGTTATCTGAGTTGTTGTCCGATTCAATAGCATATGCGGTATCAGAGCGCGGATCACCGAGATGACCTGTAAACGAGGCAATAAGCTTGGCGATGTCTTCTCTATGATCGACTTCATTGGAGATTCGACGCTTGCGCGTAACAACACCCGATGAGTGGCCAGGAAAGCTTTGTGGAAAAGGGGATTGAAGATGCGATGAAAACGATGATGGCACTTGATGGAAACTCGAGGAGAAAGGGTGACGCCGCTGAGCGAAAGGCGAAATATCATGCTCTGCTGTCCTCGATAATTGAGCATTTGATGGCTGACGAGGAGGGCCACGGTTGTTGTTGTTGTTGTTGGGAAATGCAGCATCACGAGGCATTGTCCAAGGATTAGGATCACCAGCAGCAGTGTCCGCAGAGCTGGGGTCCGGCGAGCGAAGTTCATCACCCAAGAAATTCAAGTGAGACACAAAACCAGATAATCGCAGCTTCCTTACATGCTGCGCGATAGAATGATACATGAAAGGATCTTCGCTGCGTATCCTTTCAATATCATGTAGATCGAGCTCACTGATGTCGATAGATTCTTCTTCAGGAGAAACACGCGCGGTAAGAATGGTTTGGTCGCTGGTTACTGTATGTACGACGGTCGCTGTTCCCAACAGGGATTTATTACGAAGGCAATCTTTGATGGCAGTGTGCTTGTGCATTTTGTTCTGGCGTTAGTGAAAAAAAATTATCTCGAGAGAGAAAATAGAAGGAGCGAGCAGAGTGAGCAACTACACGATATTTGGTGTATTCTATGGTGATTACAATACACATCGTTTTCGTCGTGTAATAATGTGGAAGAACAAAATATATTATGAAAGCTCGGATTTTGTGTTCGGGCTGTGCCAGTTTTGAGAGAAACGTACGATACCATACCAGGCAATAGTCTGCGTGTGGGTGAAAGAAAGGTTATATTTGTAATGAACTTTCGAAAAACTCTACTTGAAGGCCTATCATTAATTTTAGTGCGTCTTTTCATACGGAAGTGTTGCAACCCATCAACAAAATCAATTAGATGATGTCAGCAGTTTTACGCCAAATCCGAACTCCGTTTTCCGCACTTTACACGTTCCTAATGCAGCACATGTCGTTAAGAAGAAAATAATCGTCATTTAAAACGTTGTGTCAGTTTTCGTTTGTGTCTACTCCGGGTTGGCCATACAATTGCGGCGTCAAAGCTTCACTCGACTAAATCTACGACTAACATGCTTGCAAGCGTTTTTGCTGTGCTTGTTGCTTTGCAACTTTCTAAACCTCTACTTAATTTTTTTGTGAAAATGTGATTCGTTGGAGCAAAGATTGAGTAATATTTGCTTATTTTATTGTGTTTCGCTTTGAAAGCATTTTTTGTGTAGCTTTTAATTAAGTAGGATACAGTTGATTACTCATAGGGAATTGTTCAAGTACTGGATATATAATATATTATGCGAGAGGGATACATGGAACTGGTGAAGAATTATCCACCTTTTTTGCTATTCATGCATAAACTTTATGATGCACACACTGTCTATGGTACTGACAATGCAAAGGGACAGGTAAATTGTTTGCTGTCACGCTTTTTAAAAAAAGCTTAGATGTATTACAATTGAAATTTTTTTGCCTCCTCCTCCTCCTCCTCCTCCTTTTTCTTCTCCTCCTTCTTCTGCCAGTTCTTTCACATTTAAGATATACAAGTAATTTGTAGATGAATTTTTCTTGTTACGTTGAAAAGATATTGTAAAGTGATAATTGAGGTGACTAATAATACCTTTTTTACAGTTTACAGCTATGGAGTGGCCGCAGGAAGACTGTTTCGCAAACATCTCCATCCTCTCCTGAAACTATGGGGCCAGATTGGTGTTTGGCTCTAAGTCACTGTCGTGTTGTCATTTTTGCATTTACTTGTGAGTGTGAAGGCTGTTTTATGGTTGCACTGGGTTAACAGGATGTAGAGCTACTACTCTCATTCAAGTCAGCCTGTTCTATGCACAGAAGGCAGCAGGAAGGCTGTTTCATGCAGAATGTCATCCTATTCTGAAATTGATATGCACAATATTTACGTTCATTGAAAAACATTAGGCTATCATGAAAGCCGGGGAAAAATCAAAAGTTTCTTGGGAAAAATCCAATCAACTCAGTAGACAAGAACTTCAAGAGGGGTGGAGTGAGTGCACAGCATGCGCCAAGCAAGCACTGCACATGCATTCACTCACAGCAATTGTCAAAATCATAGAATTATGCACAAATTTATCAATTATTTTTACAAAATTTCTATCACTTGCTCAATCCCAAAGCAGTGCAGATCATGTAGTAGACTTATTATTTTTAGTGCCAAAAAAGATGTATAAAAATCATGCAAATGTTCTATGACTTTTTGTTATTATGACACCAAAGTTATTTCATTACAACTCTCATCTATTAACAGCATCTTATAGACCACTACCTAACACTTATTTTACTTTTCATGACCACTTTGACAATATTGGTTGCTTTATTTTCCCTTAGGCCATCTCTGTAGGCACATACTCATAACCTTTTAAATAGGTTATGAGTATGTGCATTGGGGGGTACACAAATAAATTTCTTGCCACCTCAGACTTGCCTAGTAGCAAGAGAGCCATCATGCATATCCCCAGTTGCCCACCCCCTCCTGTTGCTTGTTTTCACATTCCACTTGTCACATTCATCACCATGTCCAGTGCTTTGGATGTTGATACAGTGCTTTGGATGTTAATACATCCAATTCTGGGCTAGACCAGAATGCACAATCATCTGATACAAGTGAATAATTGAGTGGAGCTTCTGGTGGCACTAAGGATAATACCTAGGCAGAAAGTATAGCTGCAGATTTGTCAACTGCATTTGCTCTATGCTATAGTCTTTGTCTGCATCAAAGAGATATTAGATTTTGAATGGATGTTCTTTGAAGGCCCTTGTTATTTTATGTCAGAGGTTGGCAGACAATAAAAGTAATCCCATTGTTGACACCTCTGAATGCCATGGAGTTCCATGCCTCCCAAAAGCATTAAGTTAACTGTCATTGATTTGAGAGATGATGTTACTTGGAGATCAAATGTGTTTCATGACATCATAGTTGCCTCTCAACCCAAAGCTTGGACTGTATCACAGGTATTGGAATGGTTGAATATTCATCCTGCATATGGAGATGACCATTTGAACTTCATTAAAACTAAGATGGCTGAGCTGATGAAGATGACAGAAAAGGCAAGATTAGAAGAAGCTCAAGAAAGAAGGGACATGGTCAGTAAAAGAGCTCACTGGGCTGGGAAAAAATCCCATACTGTGTTAGATTGATGCTCTCATTGATCTCGAAGAGATAAGATGAGCTTTCCTAAACAATAACAATCTACCTAGTGGATGCACAGCTTTGAAAAATTGCAAAATGCCAGAAGCAAGGATCAAATATGTATCGCAGATGATTGCTGACAAATAGAATGATCCCACCTTCCTTCCTGTCATGCTTGCTTCCAAATCTGCATTGTGACTTTTCTAGATCCATTCCATAGTCAGATGAATCAGTTACTCAAATGCAGCTGGCCACCGCAGATAAATTTGAGGAACCTTGGCAATCAATGACTGTTCAACTTACTCAAATGATCTTGACCTGGGAAAGCAGTGGTCAAGTTAATGGGGGTTTTCTTGGCTCTGACGAAGATGAAAAAGCGATGACTGTGAACACCAAGGATGTTGTCAATGTGCACTTGATGAATGTAAAAATTTTGTCATTAGCACAAGTACCTCTCTCCTTTATCTTTGATAGATGCTCCTCATGCATGATTTGTTTGGATTATCACTTCAGCATTTGAGTTTGAGTGTATTGTCTGCAAATGAAAGCACTGGTGTACTAGCTGTGATGATCAGTAAATGCAAGTGTGGAGATGATGATAAGTCGTTATCCAGTTCAACTTGAGGGACTCACATAAATCTGAAATGGAGATTCTCAGTGCATCATGAAGAGTCACAGCGACTTGCATGTGACTGCAGCCAGAATCGTCACCTTGTCAAGCAGGAGGGTGCACAGATCAATTTGAGCTTTTTTGATAGGATGTAAATTCCGGTTTTGGTTATTGTCTCAAAAAACACAATAACCAGTAACTGACCAAAATTACTGCAGTAATTCTGGTCAGTTCTGGAAATATTACAGTACATTTTGTCAAAATCAGCCTAATTTTCTGATGTCACGATGTTACACTCCTTAAGTATTGTACAAAGTACTTAAGTAATGTTTTCACAGTAACCGTGCTACAACAGTAATCACGTTACTGTCAAAATTTCTTGAATTTCTGGAGTAACCTGGAATTCTGGCAGAATTCCAGCGGAATTCCAGCAAAATTCTGGCAGAATTCCTGTGGAATTTACAACCTAGTGGACCAATCCATTTGATGTGCCTATTGGAATGGAATTCACTGACTTCATGAATGAATAAGAAATTGATGAATTCAAAAATAAGTTCTACGCAGCTACTATGACAGGATTCATCCAACGGTTTCCTGGTTGTACTATACCAAATGAGAGGGGAGAAGATGAAATAAAAAGAGTCTGATTTTAAAAGACTACTTTTATCAGATGACTTGAATCCTATGGAACCACTGAACATGGGTCCAAATATGCTATTTTGACAAATCTGCGCCGGTAGTTTGGCTTTTTTATTCCATCATTGAAAATTTGGAACCTAATGGTCCAAGTGAAGTCGATGAATGGATCAAGAAGAATTCCAAGAACATAGAAGAGGAAACTTTTGTAGAGAAGCAAGAAATTTGTAAAACTGTTGCTATTGGAAAGATTAATGAAAGGTCACCAAAAAATGGTGACATGACAGGTCATATGGGTAAAGATGTTCTCACATGTGTTGAAAAGGTACCATCAACACACATTGTGAACAGTTGTAAGAGTAAGAGTGATATTGTCTGCAAAAGTAGAGAAAGGTCACTCACAAAAAGGGAAACAAACATGTGTCATTTGATGATATTTCATCAATAGAATCATATTAATTGGGGATATTGGGTATAAATTCAAGAAGTTATTCAATGAAGGTTGGTTTTTGGGTATAGTTGCTGATATCAATCATGACTTTGGGAAGGAAGTCACAGCATTGTATATATTCTGATGGCAACAGTGAGTATTTATCAGTGCAAGAACTGGAACAGTTGATTCAATATGAGAAATTGGTCATAGATGAGAACAAAAAGAAGATTGAATAACTACTTCAAAAGATTAAAGAAAATGAAGATTCATGCAAGACACCCAAGAAAAGAAAACAAAAATGTGGGAAGGTGATTTCTCTACCATTCTTTCCTGAGTCAACATCAGAATTCATTGAACTTCCAGATATACTGAGGAAAAAAGAATTCTTGTTACCATCAGGATCACATCTTATCAATCCACTTCTGCAAAGAAGACTAACAGGGAATCTTTATCAATTGTATGAAGAAAAAATGAATTATCTACCAAATTGGATACTTCTGTGTGAAAACTTCAACATGGAAATGATGTTTCATTCATTGTGGAAAATGTGTTAAGAGTTTGGATGATAATAAAGCTATCTTTGATGACACTCTATCAACAGTAATAAACACGTTCAACAAAAGAGAATATGACAAATTTCTCAAGAATCAGGAGAACACTTGGACAATAATGATGAAGCCACACTCAACCAATCAGCTATGCTTTGAAGGAAGACCACCTAGAGAGAAGCATCATTCAAACCATCATTTGTCAATAAACATCTCAGAATGAAAATAATGATTGACGGGGAGAGATGTACAGCAGCAACAGTAGATTTTTTAATAGTATGTCCTTGCTCATCTTTCTTTACAATGAAGGAAGATATCACTGGGTCTTCTTTACTGTCAATCCTTTGACACTGCAACAATCTTTCTATGACAGTTTATCCACAATGCATACATGTTTTACAGTGTATACATTGATGGTTAATTGAACATCATCAGTTGCGGGTGGGAAAGAACAATTGCTTACATGAATTGCAATGGAGTCATGATTTAGTCAAAGATAATAGCAGCTTATTAGGGAAAAACAAACAGATAGGCAATGACTGTGGCCTGCATACTATGATATAGCCAATTCTGTTGCAATATCCATTGTTTTTCCAAGTATTTGGGAATACCAAAAGAGAGGAAAAATTGTTTAGCATAGAAATGAGAAGGAGAGTGATTCTGTCAGTTTATTTTGGAAAGCTGTTCTTTGAACCAGTTGAAAAAGAGATCCTGAAGTTAGAGGAGAAATCTAGAAGAGTTACAATAGCATGTGTGAAAAAGCAGGGTGGAGGGCGAAAAAGGAACAAAAAACAAAGAAGAACTTCAGATAAGTAAAGAATGCACAAGAAAATTTACACCACAAATTGGTTAGTTTACACAGTCATAAATGAGCTATTTACACCGCAATCCATAGGCTGCAGTGTGTTCGCAGTCTATTGATCGCGGTGTAAATATGCATTACCGTGGACAATCGCTCACGAGAGTCCATGAATTTGTTTTTATTTTAAATGGAGGGTTTCACCTCCCCATACAGCTTTCATGAAAACTTCCCCTTAGAATTAATACAAACTTTTGTGGCAACAACCATTCCTGATGACCTGTTTGATTCCACGCACCCAACAATGGTAATTTGCAAGGGCTATTTGTTTGCTCACCGAACCCCAGCACCACTCCCGACCCAGTAAAGGCAGCTGTAGCTGATCTTCCGCCGCCATCCTTCTTTTCTCTTCCTGTGCCACCAAGCATCTGAAATCCTGAACCACCCCCACTGCTGCATTTAGACCAACAGGAGCCTCTTCTAACATTTTTTTGGCAAAAGACATGAACAACAAACTACGAGATCAGCAAGACGATTGATATGACCAGGTATACTACCTCCAAGAAGCCTCCATATAAGTGAGTTGGCAAAATGATTGCAATTGAGTTGAATAAGACTGTATCTATCAGGTCCAAAATCTTCCCTCAGCTCTGTCAATTGTGCACGACACAATCATTCAGCAGGTACGAAGATACAAAAGAAGTAAATTACGACGCGACATTTTAAGTGACAAACTGACCTGATGTTGCTGCGTTCGACTCTGCGCTTCTTCCTTTAAATGCACCTAATTCAATTGATTCTCTAAAAGTTGCACCAGGAGCATCTTTTGGAGATGAATCAAAAATGCCTCCACCACTGGCGAACTGAGGACCCACGACATTATTTGTTAGCAATGTTACTACGACTTTTTCGCGACAACAAGACACAATGAACTCACGGAGTATTCTCTACCCAAGATTTCAACACCATTGTAGTGCAGTACTATCCTATGGCATAGAGGTAATCATTGACTGGCGAAAGATTGTCGTTCGACTTGCACCAACACATCATAACATCACACAGTCGGAACGGAACTCACCTGGGACAATTGCAACGTCCCAGGCACAAAATACACCCCTCCCCTCCCCCGAACAAAGTTCAAAAACGAGGCATATTTCCGAATCCTTTTTTCCCAAGAATCGGTATAAACTCCTTGGCAAAATCTCGAATTGCGAACTCCTCGCCTCCAATGCCACGACTCTCAATCCCAATGAAAACGTGTAACATTTGACGATGGCCGATATCCAATGGAGCGCTAAGAAATGATTCCATATGCCCACGGCGCTGGTGATGGTCATGGCAATTCTGCCCGATAGGGCTAGGATGCGGAGGGAGGTATTTCCATGGGTGATGCTGCGAGCTAGGACGACGGCTTGTTCTTTGGCGTAGGATGTTGCGGTTGTTTGGGCGGTGCTTCGTTTGTATGGGCCAATGGTGGCCGAGAGTGGGTCATTTTCGGAGGGCATGCTGTGTGGTCAATGCAGTATTGGTTTGGACGATGGATGGATAAGACTATTGCTGTTATATTTGGGGTAGTCATGAAGCGAAACATGATATGTTGTGTATATGCAGGATGACGAGAGGGGTCATTCGTTGCGAGGAGTTGGGAGTGGTAACAAAGTGAAATACTCATCTTCTGTCTCGGTCCTGACAAAATGTGTTACTGTGTATGGTGCCATAATGAAAAAATAATTTCTCGTCATAAAAAAAGTGTGCTACGATACCATCAAGTTGGAACACGTCCCATTGAAAAGTACCATCTACCTTTGTAGACCTTTGTAGTACCTCTACCATGGCAGCCAGAGTGAAGACAAGCCAAATCCTCTTCATCGTTCTCAATACCGTCGCTATCTCTATCATCTATATCTCATCATGGTCCAATTGTCACGAAAATCTTCTCAATAATGTAGACATTACCGATGTTCCGCTTCGAATTTCCCGTTCCTCTGGACGGCTGCGAACAACTACACAGGATGACGATGACGAGCACGAATATGGCGATGCGGAGATTCGAGACGGCAGTGATACGCAAGCCGGATTTCACACATCTACACTTTCAGCTTCGATAGTCTCGCCAAACGTGACACTAAAGAGTTATCATTTCGAGCCATCATTTTTGAAATGGGAAGCGACGCCGGTAGAGGTTCCAGAAAATTGGGAGTTCAAAACTCCGAAGTATTGTCGAAATGACACGATAAAGGATTTCATGGAAAGAGATCAAAAAAAAGACGGCAAAGTCATCGTTCATTTCCATATGCAGGTGAGAAATCATTCCTTGAATTAATTTGCCTGCACACTGGTACGCATTGCAGTATTCATGGCTGATATCTCACAATAAAACTAAACGCTATCATTCGAAAGCACAATGCCGGGACCAATTTTTATGCAGCCATCAAGCAATTCGTGCCATGCGCTACACGTGCCTGTTGGCAAACCTCTAAACACTGCCTTGTCTCTTACAACGAACGAATTGAAGCGGAAAATTTGCGCTACAACTATAAGCAGCACGGAGTTCAGTATGTATCGTATGAGTTAATGTTACCCCCGAAATTTTCATTGCCGTTCGTGTCAAAAGCGGCAAGACAGGGGCTCTATTTCACAACAATTGTCAGAGATCCATTTCGTAGATTTTTGACTTCTTTACGACACACGAATAAGGGGGGGCGTGTCGATGGGCCCAATGGTCATTTTTGGAGAGATTTCAAAGACAAGCAAGATCTTTATGCCGGGGACAATTTGAATGTAAGGTGGCTTTCTGGAGCAAGAGGTGTCATCACCGAAGATCATGTAAATATTGCAAAATGCCGATTGCAGTTGTTCGATTTGGTTATTTTGGATGTGTTTTACGACCATGCCTTAAAAAGAGTGTTATGTCCCATTAACGAGTGGGTGGGGAAGAAGCATTGCAGTTCAGATTTGGAGGTGGAGGAACACAAGTCCAACAAGGCTGATCCACTTCAAGGAGTAGACAAGGCTTTGGTGGGGGCCTGGGTGGAAAGGTTGAGACCAAGTTTCGAGATTTACGACTATGCCAAATTGTTGAGCATGAAGCAGTTAATGGAACAGGGTGCAGCAGATTTACCATTGGTTTCAGAGGTGCCATTGTTTATGAAGACTATGGCGACGTATACAGGGACAGATGTGATGAGGCAGCAATTCAGGGACATTCCAAGGGTGAACTTGCAAAATTTTCATTTGTTTGAACCACCTGTGGAGTTTTGCAATGAAATGAAAATCGTCTGGAGTAAAGGTGAGGATGTTGTGCCAGATGTTTATGGGATTGGTGCAATCAAACAAAGTTGGACTCCATCATCACCACAATCAGCTATCGTCAAATTCATGGATCCTAGGATGAAAGCAGAAAATAAGAATGGTTGAATATTTTCCATGTTAAATGTCAAAAATGTTTATCTAGATGTTTGCGTACATCATGTTTTCTACACAAGCTCAGGAAAATCCATCTACACCTGATCCTGACTGTGTAGTAGAATGAAAGAGGAAATCATTGAGGACCAATGGTGACCTAAGCCGAATGGTAGGTGTATTTTTAGGCAATCCTAGAAAATAGAAAAGTAGACTTCTAAGAATTGAAGTTGGAAATTATGAGCTTATTTTTAGTTGATCAAAATGAGGATTGCCAATTGGTGATCCT
>JALLPC010000072.1:0-14642 GCA_036940045.1 Stephanocyclus meneghinianus | reverse complement strand
CGACGCTCTTCCGATCTTTAGGGGTCAGCCTATTCAACGTTGGAACGAAGCCTGTACCTGTGTGCGAAGATACTGGACCTATTGCCGTGTCGTTAAGTTCTCACAGAACCAGTCACAAAGGAGCGCTTCAGGATATTTATATAGCAATAGAAAGTGCTGATGTTACCTTTGATCCGGAGGCATACCTGAACGCATTCGAACTTTGTGGGCGCTTGAAAATAGCTTTAGTGAATGTGGACATGTCTATAGAAACGTCAAATGATGCTCCGAAGGTCGTTCCTGCAAGTGACGTTACAGTAATTGGAACACTATCTTCCTTTTCGGTTATCATTACAGATAAACTCATTCCGTTTGCCAGATTCAAGACTTCCAACTTATCATTGAAATATTCCATGCCCTCAGAGGCGTCCTTGTTAGCGAAATCGATATTGTTGCAATGCGTGTCTCCTACTGGCGCAGGGACTTATCCAGACATCATCACCACTTATGAGCCCAATACAAAAGATGATTCCAAAGAACAGCAGGCCTTGGCATTTCACATCTCGAGAAAGAGTATTTTCTCGGATACCAACGAGGTTACAATGAGTGTCAGTTTAGATGGTGTAAGACTCATGCTTGTCCGTCAATTTGTGAATGAAATCCTACAGTACACGTCGTCTCCAGACTACGGTCTAAGCATTTTCTACAACAATGTAAAACAAGCAGAAGTAGAAGCTGACAATCCCACCTCTCATAATGAGCAAGAACTTATCATACGAATATCAAACTCATCCATTTTTTTGCCTCGGGACAGCAGAAGTGTCGACCTTCTAGGCATTGAAGTAAATGAGCTTTCTGTATCTACCCTTCGTGTCAGCGAGTCATGGTCGGTTGACTCGTATACTTTTCGAGACTCGAGTAGGTCATCGAAGAGAGGAGCACATGACATAGAATCTACCCGATCCTCCGGTTCGGAGGTCTTTTTTGATTGTGTTGATGAACAAATATCTATTAATGGAACTTACAGAAATGTCACAGAAACGCAGACTGCATCGCTGCAACCTGAAATATCACGCATTTCAGTGCAAGTAGAAGGAGCAAGAGTGTTCACGGCATTGGGCGAACGGCATTCTTCTGATGATGCCAAGCTTTCTCTCTGGAACACAGTCGTTCTTTCTACAGGCCGAGCGGAGAAGAATAAACATGCTTTCGCAGCAAAAAGGTATGCGAACCACGCAGTAGGCAGGGAAATACAGTCAAGAGTATGGGAAGAAGTCACTTTGGAGCCATTGAGTCTAGACATCAAAGCCGACTTCGCTCCTACGTTACGTTTGATGATTGAAGACAATTGTTTTCCAGGCAGACTCGCGCTAGATATGCGGATGTCGCAGCTTTATCTCATAATGTCGATATGGTTTTGTAACATGCAGGAACTTCCACTCATGTTTCCTTATGACACCGAGTTTGTTGAGAAGTCCTCCATGCTCCCCAGTCTGCCAATAAATTGGCCCGAGTACGGATCTGATGAGTTTGTCAAGTGGCTAAAAAATAATTGCAGTCAAAACACCTTTGAGATGGCGATGTGCATCAATGATCTTAATTGGAGGATTTCATACGACCACCCTGGATACTTTGCCAAAGACCCGCCAACACTATCGATGATGCGCTCTCATACTATAACAGTGTCTCTTGGGTGTGCAATCTGTAGCATCATGTCGGACAAAAGTAATATTTTTCGTGTCGGGTTAGGGGCAACATCATTGAAAATACTGGATGAACGAAGAACGGAGTCTTTGCTCGAACAAGCAGCAAGCGTCAAAACTGCAAATAATTCAGCATCATTCGTAGATCGTAACTGGGGTCTTGACTGCGGACGCCACTCATTAATTGAAGGACTTTGTTTGCCCTTTCAAATGACAGTTTTTATGACACCGGATAATCATTGTATGATCAACGTAGGTGCAGGTAAGTTTACCTGCAATCGTTCTGCTTCATTTTCGAGCAATGACCAACCAGTTCATGTCACATACCCTGCAGATATGCTCGAATCAAAACTGGAAAATTTGTCAGCAATCTGGATTCTCCTGGATTACTTTGGGTTATATTTTAAAGACTGTGCATACGGACATCCAGCCTTTATCGCTGAAAAAATAGCCAATGAGGCTTGCGCCTGCCCTAACTCACAAAATGATTGTCTCAATATTGATTTTCGTCTGTGGCTGACAAAACCTCATGTGATTGTTCCATCATCCTCTGGAATTCACCGTGGAGTTTGTATTATGCTCGAAGCAACAGGGCTTCATTACCGCTATAGGTCGTTCGGGCTGAATTATTCATCACACAACGTCGTTGCTTCCGATCTTGGAATTGTCGCCATAGGTAACTATCAAGATACATCCACGAGCAGGGGTCTCCGCCAGGTCTCAGGATGCTTGCGAACCAGTGGAGCACAAACTTTAATTGATGGTCTATCGTTCTCCATCCAATATGACTACAACGAAAGCGCAAACTTTACTAAGTTTGCTTTGCGCATTCCGTTATCTCGTGAACATTTTGATCGGACAACAATGACCGGAATTGAGCCTTCTGAAATTGTTGTGGAGCCATATCGATGTGAAGCGCCTTTGGTCTGTAAGCCAGTTGTCTCACCATCTCGCATAATGAGAAAAAAGTTTGTGGCTCACTTTAGCTACGAATACATGAAACTTGCATACGATCTGATCAGTGCATTTGTTGGACCAAGTCAGGCCGAAATCAATCATGTGTCAGATCTTCCTGCGAGGAAAAACCTATTCAGCATCACAGTTCACATCGAAGGAGGGGAGCTTATTGTCAGTGATAGAATACTTGTTATGCACAGGCCTATCTTATCCATTGCAATACCTTCTCTCATGATCACAGCCTCACAGCTTCAAGAAGTAAATGAGAACAATGTTGATAGAAGGAAAGTCTATGCATCGCGTGACTGTTCTGGCAGGGCATCTGAAAGTCTTCTAAATTGTGCCTCTGACCTGCAAGCTTCCATGGAATTATCTGCATTTGTGGACTACTTTAAATTAGCAAAAACACGAAACTGGGAGGTAAGCGTCATTGTAACTGTCTTCACGAAAATGGCACATAACCAATACTTCCCGCTTCTTATTCTCGTCCCAGCCTTTAGTCGAGCCATTTAAATGTTTGATTCTCTACGAGAACTCCGAGGTACGAGGACAAGGCGTGACAATCAACGTAGACTGCCCCTTGCACTTAAACATAACAGGGGCCCTTATAGAAACAATCGACGACGCACGAGACACCTTTGAAATGCTTTGGTCAAGCGAACCACTTGTGAATTACACGAGGCAGAATGTGTCAGAGACGTCGATAATTGAATGTTTCCCTTCTGCTAGTATACTTCACACTCAAGCTGAACAAATTAAAGAGCAGGAGAGAAGAGCGTTTGCCATGAAGAACAACACCGGCCAACAAATTCGTGTCCATACACTCTCTTCTATTGAAACGAACGTTTCAGGTAGCAGTTGCAATCGCAGGACGACAATACACTACCTGGATCACACAAAAACCATGCCTTTATTCTTTCCAGCTACTTTGACTGCCATTCGTAACCTAAAGCCCATTGAAATTCCAATTGAAGACCAGAACCACTCAGGAAAAGACAAACCATCCAACCAACACATGGTAGATATTCAAATTCCTGGTTTTCGGTGGTTGCACGGAGTCTCAATTGAAGAGACAGGTCGGAAGTTTTTTGGCCTCATACCTCGTTCGCTTCAAGTACAATCGAAAACCAATGCCGACTGGCGATTAAAAAATGGGCTTCAACTGCTTGTCGATGTTACCTGTGTAAATGGTGGCAGAAGATTGTCTCTACACAGCCCATTTGAAGTCGTTAATAAAACCAACCACGTTATCTCTCTGTCATTTAGCCCCGATCCAAGGGATGTCCCTGAACCATCGAATGTTGACTCAGAAGAAATCAACCCAGGTAAATGTACTGCAATCGCAAACTTCGCCGCCTGTTGCATGCTAAAAATCTTTTATCTTACTTCGTGCAATGTAGATGAATCATACATTGTGCCTCATCTTTTACTGGAAAGTGCGCTGAGACTTGAAGGATCACATTTAGGGAGCTTCTGGATGAAACCGAAGCGGAAAGATGATGTTCTGATCCCAGGAATGTTTGATATCGAGAGGCTCAATGAAATGAGTTATATTGACTATCCATCTCGGCCAATCCAATTGTCAAAAATATTGCATGAGACATCAACGATTTGGAATAATGCAAAAGGAGATCCATCAATTGCAAATCAATTTGCCAGTGGCATAGAAATTTCTTGCCCCGTTTTTGACACAGACAATAATCGACAAACCATTCCATTTTGTTACGTATTAGAGATCAAGAGGAGCCCACTCGCGTCTCAGAAGAAGGCAGAAGAATTAGATGCCATCGCGGGAGAATCATCCCCCCCTACAGTCGCAGGAAAGGTTCAAAAGACCGCAAAAAGTAAGCCACTGAAGTCAGCTGGCACGACTACCTACAGACACCGTCCTGTCTTGTATTCACTTCTCATACACCCGCCGATTGTGATTGAAGTAAGAAATGATACAACTTGACTTTACGCGACATCTCATCAACTAATCTTTTGTACCATTTGTCTGTTTGTTGCCCTGTCTGTCACAAGAATCTATTACCAGAACGTGGGCGATTCGAACTGATGCATGCCATGAACAAAAGTGTGCTGTGGTGGGGAGTTCTCGAGGCAGGGGAGAAAATTCCTGTATATACAGTTGGTCTTGACGCACCAATTTTGCTTCTAATCAACTTGGGGTTCTGCCGCACACCACATGACGAAGGCGCATTGGTACACCCGGGCGGTGGTGGAGGGCTATTTAGAGCTGGTTGGAATTCATTAGGAAATGTTATGAAGACATCAAAAGACAAGATGAAGAGGACTCTGTTTACTGTAACTACATCAAAGGGTGAGTCGATATCATAACCAGTCAGCGGCAAGCGATGCATTGAGTCGTTTTTCTGGCAGAATCTTTATCTTTTGCTTTTTTCTCCAGACACTCGTGGCGCAGGGAGGGTCTTAGCGATGAAAGCTGGAATGAATAAGCAGAATGATGTCAGGGCAATCCGAAAAGTGGGACAGTTAGGCTTCAGCAATGGTGAGAGATCAATTTTATTTTACCACCATTTGCCACAAAAAGCTCATGCGATGACTTCTCTTTCATTCTAAAGACACACAATTGCTAGAAGAAAACAAAGCAATTGAAAAGGCAAATGGATCGATGTTGTATGGACATGGGTATGACACAGAGAATGTCGATTCAGAAACAACTGTAATTGACAGTCTAGGTCAGCGTCTCACATTGCACATAGACAATGTGATTGGAGGTGGCGGTCAGCGTTTCATAACTCTTTTTTGTCCATACTGGGTGAGCCAAAGTTTGCACTGTTAAGTCATTCATAATCGTTGTAAACTCTCAAGCCCCATATCTTTATTTGACTTCTCAGATTGTAAATACCACGAGTCACAGCTTAAGATACAAACAAGACAAGATATCAGCCTTTGTCAGTGGTACTGTGCATAATCCAGATTTAGATGGATCAAAGCGAGTTGATGGCAGTAGTCGCAATCATGAAGACAGTCTAAAAGAATTCGCGGTGAGCTCTTTCCAACACGGACTGGATCCATTTCGCTTCAACACCATATTTTCTGGTAGGCCTGGTGCCCTCAATCGTCTAGATAATCTTGCACTGGAACCAGCTGTGTTAGCTGCGTTGATTAGCGAAGACTTGCCATTGAGTATGTTGTCAAGACTTGCTTTTATGTTCAACTTTCAGGAGACACTTTCGTTAGGGAGTCCTCCGAGGCTTTGTGTACAACTAGCTGACACTACAGGCAAGTCCAGATACACCTCAGCTTGGTCCTCTGGATTCGGCCTTGAGTCTGTTGGTGTTACGCAAATTGTTGGGTGAGTTTTGCAAACTCAGACATCAATTCCGAAGCTTATAATATCGAAGCTAATTCTTGTTTTAACGTCACGTATAAAGCATGCACTGCAAAGACGGCCGGAGATTGGAAGTATCCATCAGCGTCACAATTGCACCTGGCCCCCTGTCCAACTATACCAAAATTGTAAGAATATGTCCAAGATATGTTATCGTAAACCAGCTCTCAAGATCAATCGTAAGTTGTCAGTCTTTGCTCTACCTTGTTTTTCAACAATGTTTTGATCAATGTCTTTGAATACGCATTAGCGTCTTTGGCAAGACAACTCTATGCTCCATCCAAACCAACCAGTTGAACACACATCGCATAATATTGAGTCCGAGAAATGGATCTTTTCATATTCTTCATCGAACAATGAACAAATTAACGAGTACAGAGCACTGTTTGGTGAACAAATATTTGTTGACAGTTCTAGAGAGGATGATTTGTTGGCGGAAACAACAGCGCATCATGCTGCATGCTACATTGCAACAATTCGTCCTACAGAACTCATCTCGTTCCATCTTCCCGACACACGCATTGACCGTTTGCTAAGATTTGAATACGGATCTCATTGGAACCTATCGTGTAGTGTTCCAGCAGATGTTACTGGTGAATACTTTCTTACCGTTACACGTGCGATGGATCTTCGGCTACTCCCTCATGTGAGCACTCGTGCAGCCCCAGTCTACACTGTCACCCTCCCATCTCCAGACAAGGAATGGAACGGAGAATTTGGGGCGTGGTTTGAAACAGATTGGGGGAGAGAAAAAACACTCATTGTGAAGGGTGTAAAGGAGGGTTCATTTGCATCGTATTATACAGATATTAGTGTAGGTGACGAATTGATATGCATCGATGACACTCCAGTGGAACAGCTCAAATTCGAAGAAGCTATGAAGCTATTGAGGACACGTCTATCATCAATCAAAGAGACACCAGAAATGACCAACCAGCTCAATCGAACCTTTCAACAAAGAAGGAAGCCAAAATGTGATGATGGCGAAGGTTCAGAACTAAACGGTTGCGTTCGGCTGACATTTAAGACTCTTGAAGAGAGGATGAGAAGTGTACGCCGCAAAGCAGTTGTAGGACGCATAGCAAGAAGCACAAAAGAAAGCAGACGTAGTGTCCTGCGACAAAATGACAAGCCAGAGAAAGAAATGCAACAAACTAAAGATTTACTTGTTGATATGAAGTTCCTTTTTCAATCTATATTCGTTTTCGTTCGCGAACCAAACTCATTGGAACCTCCCCATAAAATTATTAACAGAAGTCTGCAGTGGGCGGTGAGTGCCATTGTTTGGATGATTGCTAGTTTGAGACTAGTCTGGACAAAATGATTATTCCTTTTGAATTTGTGATAGATATATTACAGGCAAAGAAACTGTGAGTCTCATCCGTGGAGTTGCGTATATCCTGGAGAGTCTGCTGCTTACACTTGGCAAGAGCCAACAAAACCAAAGAAATTATCTGTGCGAGTTGGAATATGCGAGTGGATCTTTGATAAAAGCCCAAATACATCACAGGCGAACAAGTTGCCGTTTTTTTTGTCATTTCATTTCATCAAAGACGAAGAACAAGGTTTTTATGGAGTGACCAAGACAATAAAGTTAGAGGAAATCGGTTACGTCGACAGACTTCCCTGCCCAGAAAGAACCAGCGGCGAGCAAACTGAGCATATATATTGCCTTGTAGATGCGGAGGGAAGTACAAGAGCGCTCATCATATCCNGCTCTTCCGATCTGCAGTATCACTCATTTTATGTTTGCTTATTGTGAGCCCACAGAATGCATTAAAATGAATTCAATTACTCTTATGCGACTTTACAGGAGCGCTCATCATATCCGATGAAATGAAAGAATCACAGAGTGGAGACCAAATCTTGATACAGCGACACATCATTAATGTAAAAAAAGAGATTGCCATAGAGGAAAAAAGGAAGAAAAAACTCGATGACTTAAAAAGAATTTTTGCCACCACCAAGGCGACTAATGCTAACCCATCAGAGGAGTCTACGACGGGCAACTTTGATATCAGCTTAAAGGACACAATCAACCTCGACTCGATTGAATCAGAACTTCAAGATGTTGATTATGGAGAAGGCCAATATATCTCGAAAAGACATCAAGTTTTAGTCCAGGTACGTAGGTTAGATGCTTAGGGAACTCCATTCCAATTTGAAATGAATGGTGCAAATCTAAATGCAACGCATTATCATTCACCTCATCCGTTCAAGGTTTTAGAAGCCACAGGGCTGATTTCTTCTGATTTGAATGGTCTTTCCAATCCGTACGTGACGGTCCGTCTGAAACAGCATCAAACTAGTGCTTTCAAGAGAAAAGAGTACCGAAGAAGCACCTACTTTGTAGGTAAAACTCTGTCACCTGCTTGGTCAAGGCAAATATTTGTGTTTGACGTGCCAGCCAGGGCAGCCTACGATCCGAAAGAGACCCGAAAATTTTCAATACAGTGCACCGTGAAAAGTATGGAAAAGCTCAACAAAAATAAATTTCTCGGGCAAGTGCAGATCCAGCTGCGTGATTTAATCCTACAAAAGGAGAATGTGGGCTGGTACCCTCTAATGGGAAAACTCGGTCAGCGCGATGTTGATTCAGTGGACAGGATTCGTGGTTCTATCAAGGTTAGGCTTCATTATATCACAGACTACCAAGGACTAATAGATTACTATCAATTATGTTCTGACCGTCACATTGAGACTCTTACTAAAACAAAACTTGGAATGCGACGTCAGCTGAAAGCATTGCGTGAGTCTGCAAAACAAAAAGAAGAAACAAAGGAATCACTAGTGGGTGTTCCCGCCCTAACCATGATTGGCAAAAAGAATCGAAGAATGCCTTCACAAAATCAAAACCCCGAGCTTGCCAGGAGGGACGACAAGCTAATCCAACCATCCAAAATCATTCAAGGGATGCGTGATGGCACAGAAGGCAGGCTGAAGAAGAGTCTTGGCATTGCTAAGTCAGTTGTCCAAAGACGAAAAAGAGTCAACCCGAAAACAAACACCATCGTGAGAGTAGATGAATGTTTCATTGCGTCTAGCGAAGTCGAAGATCCTGATGCAGACATGAACTGTTGTGAAAGCGATGATTGCGATGGTTTAATAAATAATTTCAGTAACTCCTTCGACCAGGAAATTCAGGAACAGGAAGACGCCAGTGATGCGAATGATGCCATGGTTGATCGTCCCACTGATTTGGTCAATAGCCAGGGCGTGAAATCTAGTTCCCGCTTAACTGACCTCGGTTATCGCTGCTGGAACCATCAATTCAATTTTCCTCCTATGACGTCATCGCAGCCACCACAGTTCTTATCTTGGAATGCAAGCCGAGCATTTATCCGCGCAGCTAATGCATCGAATTCAGCGCAATATTTGCGAACGCCCCTACGAGTACAACATGAAACATGTGAAGATAATTTTCATGATATTGTCAATGTTTTGAAACTGCCCGTATCAGCTCCTTCACTCGTCAGCGAGAGAGAAACTAATCATTTGAGTGCTTTAATTGCATCTAGGGCCCTTTTTTCGAAAAAAGCTAGACGATCTTTAAATAGTGTTGTGAACCCTGGAGGAGGTACGCTACAGCCCTTGGCAACAGTCAGTTTCCTTCTTTTGGATCGTCTTACGCCTTTCGTTTCTTTTATTCACGCAAGCAGTCCTTACTATTCGTCCAATAACAGCTCTGAACCTCCCTGATGACTGTGAGCGTAAATTTCTTTTTGTCTTGACTTTTATGAAAATAAATTCATCACTTACGCTCGATATTATCTTTTTTAATTATTGCGAAGACACCGGGATGTTTATCAAGTTGAGGTACGTCGGCCCGTTGTGCTGCAAACATTGACATCACCGTGCTGAATATTAACTCTTTGTTTAGGTATGGGACGACAATACTAATAACTGAAACCGTCGATAGCAAAGTTGTTCCTGTGTGGACTGACGAGGACAGACCTATGTCTTCCGAAGCCCGAAGCAATTCTATGATGAAAGCACACAAGAAAATAAGGAGGCGTTCATTACTTAGGCTAAGGAATAATAGTTCTGACTTGGGCCCAAGTGAATTTGCCGACCTTGCTGACATTGTTAATCCACTTGCCCGTTGGGGACGCCCACGGAAAAACGATCTCGAAATCGAAGTTGCTCCATTCGAGACGAGTAAATCGTTACGGCTAAGCGTGATTGGAGAAAAGCTCCAATCAAGCGTTGAGTTAGGAATCCTTGACATTGAACTTGGCCCTGCTCTTGAATGCTGTACTCAGTGCCTCGAAGAGTTTGAAGAAGACAGACATAGTATAGAACCGAACGTATTGCCTCCTGCTTATGTGTAAGTGCTTCATTCATGGCCTGTGACCTTATCCAACGTAATTCATCTAAACGAGCACGGCTCCTGACAATGGATCAGTCGATGGTTTCCCTTAACGCCACCTTATGATGCAATCCCTGTTGAAGGCGACATGGGACAAAGTATTCGACCGAAAGAATCAGAAAAAGTATATGATGATATGTTCAAAGAATACTTCACCCCTTGCATCAAGTAAGTGACATCCACCATAATGCGATTTTCATCATGCAACACTAATAGAAGGTGATACTCATTATACGCACGAAGACTGGCTTTGATGTTCAAGCCACATTCAGATGCTACTGATGGAGGCACTCAGCATATGAATACGATGAAACGGTCAAGCACGCATCAATACTTGTACGCAAACTTAGATCGCCTATCTGCAGCACTAATTGATTCAAACCGTGTCAACGTTGGGGAACTTCTGTCATTTACATCAAGAAACGCCGATCTCCGAATTTCGGTAACAAAAGCGAAAACTAGGATATCATTTGCTGTAGGATATCTGCAGGTTGATCAACAGCGCACGGCGCACGACTCTAAAGCTCCTGTTGTCCTAGCGCCTACACCTGCAAAGCATCCACAACCTTTGATTCAATTCTTGGTATGGAAAGACAATACCCGTTCAAAACAAGATATGGACTCCTTTGAGTATGTCGCTCTCGAAGTGAGTGCGCACTTCCCAGAATTTCATTTGACATTTTGCTGAACTCATTTGCTCAATTTTCATTTCAGGTACAAGATCTTGATCTTAAGATAGAAGAAACATGGTTATTCGATCTATGGGAGTTTTATGTAGATGTGACAGCGGCAAGACGAGAAGCAAGGGTAAAATCAAGAGAGAAAAACGAAAACATCACGGAATCAGCACATGGCAGATCATATCACTTCACGACTGGAAGCGAACAAGAGATTTCAATAGCTTTGACGGCAGCCTCGAATTTCCTGACACCAGTAAGGCATGCATATGCAATTGGTGGTCACTTCTCAATCTCAAAGAAGGTCTACATCAGAGAACTCATACTGGGCTACATGAAAATCTCTTTGAGCTATTTCAAAAGTCCCCGACTGTGGTCTGCTGGATTTCTTTATGACGAATTCACTGATTCAGCCCGTTACGAGCTATTTCTATCTCCCAATGCTTTGGTGCAGCGAAACTGCGACAAAGTCACTTCCGACGAAGCATACAAGCAATGGTCAGAAAATACTACACTGGGTGAAAGCAACGAGAGACCATCTCTTTCCACCATAAATATTGTTAGTGCAATCTTCCCTAGTATATCAGACGCATCCATTCGTTTTCAAGGCAAACTTATCAAACATGTTTTTGAAACTCAAGATGACGTGTGGTATGATAACCTCCACTAATACATCTTCGCATGCAATTGAAATCCACACACTGCCTTTTCTTACGTTTTTCTGTTTGGATACAGGCGATCTCTTCGCACCCATTATTCGTCGGAAGCATTGAAACAGTGAGACTTTATCCTTGCGGTCTTTCTTTTTTTGCATGCATTTTTTAACGTGCCAGGGTATCCATCTCTTGTTCATTCATTTTCCCAAGAATCTATAAGATAGTAGGATCACTAGACCTTGTTGGAAATCCTACTATGCTTTTGACCTCGTTTAGAACTGGTCTCCGTGATTTTATTCTGCAGCCTTCACGAGAGCTGAAGTATATCACGAGGAACCCGTCTCGAGTTGGAGTTGGCGTCATCAAAGGCACAGTTTCTCTCTTTTCTAACAGCACAAGTGGAATTTTCGGCTTCTTTTCAAATCTAGGGTCGACCGCCGGGCAAACGGCCACCATGTTAACACTTGACGAACACTTTCGACATCACCACTCTGAAAAACAGACCGCGCAACAACGGCATTACGAACGATGGAAAAGGAAAGGCTGCGGTCACGCCACCTTAATCATCACTAGGCCAGTACACGATCTGGTGTTTGGTGTGTTGTCTGCAACAACAGGCTTGCTTTCTGAACCGTATAGAGGGGCGAAGCAAAATGGAGTTGTAGGTTTTGGCAAAGGAGTTGGTGTAGGAATAATAGGGCTTGTAGTTAAACCGGTTGTTGGAATATTTGATGCATTTTCTCATATCATGGGGAGCATCCACGATATAGCAAAGAGTGTCAATCTCCTGGAAGCTAGATTTAAGCCAATCGAAAGATACAGACTGCCATATACATTCGGTGCAAGTAAAATGCTGCTAGCATTCGATCCAGTGCAATCAAAAAGCGCTCAACTTCTACTGGCTTATCCTCTTGACAAGAAGTCAAACAAATTTGACGAAATCATTGTCACATCTCAAGCTTTGCATGTAGGTCCTAGATGCGACCAATACATTGTCGTTACTACGAGAAGAATAGTCTTATTTAAGCTCAAGGATATCGATGGTACAGGATTTATCACAACAAGTCTTGACTGGCAAGTTCGATTCGGAAAAGGGCATCGGGTTTCTTCAAGCCTTGGCACTAAAGGGCACAATAGAATTTTCCTGTTGGTGTCAAAGGTCAACCCAGTTTCTGAGCAATGTAATCACTGGATAGGTTTATCAAGCAGTGAAGACTCTCTTGACAAATCATTTCGTGTACAAAATAAAAATGATTCTGTGTCGTCCATGGATCTTGAGAGATCCTATTCTGTTGAAACCCCAAAAAGTTTTGGTCCTGCGGTAACAGCATTTCGCCTGCGCAATGCTCTCCTGTCATCAAATGCAGATCCTCAAGGCATACAACATTTTGCAGTCGAAGGACATTCTGGGCAACGACTCCAGCTTTCTCAAATCCACAATGCTATTTGCTGCCTCACTGGAGAATTCAATAATCTAATCGATGAGAGTAGATTCAGAACATCAGGCGAGACGCATATCACCGAAGGAATTACTTCGTTTGGTAACTTAACCTTCGAAAGACGAAAAAAGACTGCGAAGTCGAAAAATGAAGACCTGAAATTATTGTGTTCACTTCTCGAATCCACATCTTGGAAACATCCCATGTCGTCAACATTTCAGGGTGACCGGGCTCCTGCTTGGTTCACAGAAGCATTTGAAACGGCAATGTGTGTACCACTACGACAACCCATTTTACCTTCTAACATTGATCCCGTAAATGATGGAATAATATCTACCTTGTTATCAGAGCTTGAATGCGGATCGAGGACATTTGAAAGTTGCGAACAAGAGATCTATGCCCAGGCACGATCACTTAATTTTGCCGCTATAAAGGACGAGCTACAAAATAATTCAAATTTTGTGCGCAACTCCATCGTTGGATCCAAGGTTATTGCTGAAGTTCCGAGCCAGTTCACTTTTTCGGATTATTCGTCTGATGACTCTCAGGGCAAGTCAACCATGGAACCGCCTTCTACAAAACATGTTGGTGAGCTTCCTCCTGACCAAGAAGTGATTTCTCATAGAACTTTTAGTCATTCATCTCCGGTAATCAAATTGGCAGATCTTGATTTTCTTACAGAGAATAGCCATGACAACAATAGTCTTGATGCCAGATTAAGACGGGTTGAAGTCATACTTGAGAATCTTATTAGTGGGCAGTCTCCAAATGTACTCGCTATTGCAGTCACACAAAATTCACCAAAACATTTGAACCAAGGGCCCCCGACTTACTGCTCAGTGAAACGTACAAGTTCATCCTCTTTTCAACGAATGGAGCAACAAGAAAGACGTCTCAGCAGCTCAGAAGCTATTGATGTAGAAGCATGTCATAAAGAGATTGCCTTTCTCAAGAGAGAAGTTGCAGGCCAAAATGAGACTTCTATACAGACAAATAGGGGTGTTCCACCAAACAAGAAGTTAAAATACAAACCAAGTGAGCATATCCCAAATTTTTTAAGAAAGAGAAGTGTAAACCGTTAAAAGCCTATTTTTTCCCAGAGTACACTGCACTTACAATGGTTGACCAATTCACACATTCAACTGCTATCTATGATACTAAAATTTAGTAACCAATCTAATTCCCCGCTACCACGTTGAAGCAGCAATTTCCAACCAACCTTTCTTGAAGGTGAAATCCACCTGTAAAAATCACGTGAAATTCATTTAGTATCATGCTTTTTTGAAAACCTGATTGTACAGGAAACTGAGAATTTCTTCCTCCTGTTTCTCCTTGTCCTCCTCATGGAGTGACTAAGCCAAACAGAGGCGGAGGAGGGCTGACATGGTTAACAGGAGACTAGTTATTAAAAACAGTAATGGCCAGTAGCCCCGCCGTGCAACTTTGGTTGCGCTGGCGGTATTTTTAGAATTATGATGAACTAAGGGTCTTCGCAACCCATGATTAA